>JANAVB010006389.1:19874014-20001514 GCA_029216955.1 Iris pallida
TTATTATTATTATTATTTTATTATCAAGGTTATTATTATATAATAATATTTTATTATTAGTTTTGTCAAATAAATGTTATATTATATATATTCATATTTATAGAAATAAGCCCTACACTAGGAATAGATGCTAGTGGGACTTATTTGAGTTTTATGGAGGTATATATACATATATATAGGCATATATATATATTGTTCTTAATTTATTAATGTATATATATATATATATATATATATATTATATATATATATATATATATATATATATATATATATATATATATATATATATATATATATACACCCACATACATGTATATATATATTATATGTATATATATATATATATATATATATATATATATATATATATATATATATATATAAATATATATATATATATATATATTTATATATATATATATATATATATATATATATATATATATATATATATATATATATATATATATATATATATATATATAAAATAGAGTAAAAGAATATAGAGCCGAACCCGAGCCCAGCCCGAGCCCAGGCAAAGGCCAGGCCGAGCTCCCCCTAAGCTAGTAGCAGTATATTTGGATATAACCCGAGAGTATCACAGATATATATATATATAGTTATATATCAGCGAGAGAAAGGAGCAGTGTCGGCAAGAAATCGAAAACCCTAGAGCCTAGCCAACACCTAGCCCAGCCTTCCCTCCTCTGGGCGAACTCCCCTACGGCCGGCGACCACCGCACGATCGCCAGACGACGGCCGGGAAGTGCGCGTGCAAAGAACAGAACAGCAGCAGTAAGCAGTTGACACAGAGACTTCGAGGTACTATTTCTTTCTCATCGATCAATAGAATTTCAAACTATAAATTTATACGTGTAGTCTAATTGATCCTCTTCGAAACCCTTCAAAGGAAATTTGTCGAAAACCCTTCGATCGACCAAGAAATCGACACAAAGTCGAACCAAAATCCTGTTCAAAACAGGACATTAAGTAATCAAAGTACCCATGTTTACGAACGAATTCTCGTTAACCCAATAACCTTTTTGAAAATCCATTTAAACAGACCTGTAGAAAACCTATACGAGATTGAACTCCTTTTCGTAGAATTGTTTTTAAGGTATTATACTGGAAATAATTCATGGTTAAAAATCAAGAAAAATATGAAAAATAGTTTTTGAAAAAAATATAGAAAACCCTCCGATACGACGTACGTCCCGCCAATCCGGGCGACGTGGTCACGAACCGAAAGCATCGAAAAGTGCGTAACGGCTTTGTGGTCGTGTGGGCTTTGACGGAATTTAATTTGGTCGCGTGTGCGCGACGAATTTGATGCGTATCCGTCGAAATTCACCGTATCGGCCTCTGTGCAAGTTTTCCAATTACTTTGTGCATGCTCGTAAGGTCAAGACGAAACTTACGCCAACAGGACCGTATCATTTTTTTGGTCATGTATGCCAAGTTTGGTCCAATTCTGAGACCGTTGAATCGGACCGCCGTTTTGCGGGCCCACGGTCCGACTCAACGGACGATTTTGTGCACGGCCCGCCGGGATCCAACTTTGGACATACGGTTGGGTTCGTATCAGAAAACCGGACCTGTTGACATATAGTTTGACGACTTTAGAGACCATTGACTCTGGCACGATTTTCGGTGCAAAGCGGGTCCAACGGCGGACATCGTTTTTGTCCGAAATTACCGTTTTGCTCCTGTGTCCAGAATTGAACTTAAGGATAGGCAATCCTAGCTAATTTCACTATTCTGAGAATGTTGGCGATGTCTGTTTCAGATTTCGGAGACATTTATGGATTTTTGACTTTATGGCGTACTAGTTGACGGTATCTTATTAGTTCTTCGCGCTACCACCAGGCAAGTATACCTTGCCAGCTTGTACAGTATAATTTATATGCATGTTCATTATCTCGTTGCTGTTCTTTTCCTTACATTCGTGATTGCTTTATTCCATGTCTAGTACACTCATCATGTTATAGTTTTTATATGTTTCTAGTGTCTGCACATTCTTGTTCCTTTCTGTTACGATATATCTATCTGTTACACTGTGTTAGTTTCATATGTATTCCTTGATAGTGTCGTCTAGTCCTACACCACGATTCCTTCGACTTGATTATAACTTGACTTGACTTGACATGACTTGAGTAGGACTTGACTTTGACATTCTATAGATTGGGAGTACTTACCTTGACTACGGTCTATAGGATTTTTATACTAGGATTGGCTACCGTCTTGGTTGTGAGTACTTGCCTTGACTGTGATTAAGACACTATAGATTGTGAGTACTTGCCTTGACTGCAGTCTATAGCTTTGACCTATTAGCCATTTCTAGTATGGCATGCTAGTGTCTTAGGATCCTTGTGTTTAGATCTTGTGTCTTAGTTTATTTTGTCTCGTTGGATATCCTTGATTGTTACTTACTTTTTTGTATATTTGTATTGTTACATGTTGGCTTGTATATTATGTATCTTGCTAGTCCTCTGAGGACCTGATGATCTCTTCATGTTTAGCGACTGCGTGGAGTTAGTTAGTAGAGCGGGATGGTAGAAGATTGCGATGCATGATACAGGTATTTGCTTGTGATATCTCTTTATTATTCTCTCATGCTTTATATTCCGTACCATGATATACTCTGCTTATTTATAGACTCATATCATTCTTGGAGTCTAATCGAACAATATGCTAATGGGCTGCAGACCATGACCCATACCTGTTCATTCATGTTTCATATATTCTTGTGGATTGAGATATAGTTTAGATTAGACATGATACCCTACTCTGGACAGCTTATACGTACTCGAGTCGGGCTGGAGTCCGCTCGATACGTAGTTGTCTTGCTCACGAGCTCACGTCCGAAAACTGGGTGCGGGTCGTGATACTAATTATCCTATATCATACTGCCATGCTTGTATCGTACTACAACATATTTTGCTCGTCTAATATGTATTTGTAGACATGCATTAAGCATGATCTAACATGATCAAACCAGGACATAGGTAATAAAGAATTAATGATGGACCAAAGACGGCGTCATACAAAGAGATTTCTCCGAACCGCCTAGCGACCTATCCGGGGCCTCGCATCGGTGGTTCGCTGCCCGGTCAGCGGACATGGGTCGAGGGGGCAGCGTCCCCCGTCGGGGGTTCGGGGGCGAACCCCCGAAAGGTATTCAGATTTCCAGATCTGCTTATCTTTGGACGACTGCTATCAAGAAAAAAGACGTCGTCAGGTCCGCTCACATATCAGAATAAAGGCATCATCAAAGGGCTCTTGGTTTTTCAATTTGTTCCAAGTCTGTAATCTTTAATTTATTGAGTCTAGAAGAATGTGTACATTGAGTCGCACTGTGTCATCTCAATCCCTAGACATATGCTCCAAGCTCTACCATACAAACAGACCAATTTCTAAACCAAGCCCAAGCTCCACCCAGCCAAACAAAGCCCAAAGGCCATTCTGCCACCTAGGAGGCAGAGTTCGGGCCAAACTCTGCCCCTACACAGAGTTCGGGCCGAACTCTGTCCCCTGATTTCCAGCACACTAATTTTTAGGGCCTGCTTGGTACAAGCTGTCCAACGTTCAAAAATTTGAATTCTTGGGGCAGAATTCGGGCCGAACTCTGCCTCCCCAGAGTAGTATAAATAAGGCTTGATTTCTCTCATTTCAAATCATCTTTCTATCTCTCACTCTCAATCATCTAAGCCTTATACTACCTAAGTCTTACTCTTCTAATCTACTAGCCACAAAACTTCCTAAGCCCCAAGGTGCTCAAGTGCGATTCAGCTAGAAGTTTTTGTGCAAGAGTTGAAAAGAAAAGTCACTTGGACAATTCCAAGTTTCGTCACCTACGAATCTGTAAGAAGTTGGCGTGCTCTTCTGAGTAAAGGCACGTGGTTGTACACTATTTCATAAATAGTAGATTTCAATCCTGAGCTAGAGTTCTCAGGCCTGGACTAGTCCTCCACGAGAGAAACCAGGTTAAAACTGCTGTGTCTGCGAATGCTCTTCTGATCTTTATTTACTTTCGTATTTCTCTCTGATTTATTTACTATCTTGATAGTGTAACGCCCCAGTCCCAAAATACGTAGGACTAGGAACGTAGACATGCCAGCTGTATACATACGAAGTATACTCCAATATATGAAAGCCTCGTATGAATACATAAGCTGTAAAATGCAGTAGAATCATAACTAATCTCATCTACACAAAATAAATGATAGAAGATATCATATAATGATGATGAATTGTCTTGGTACAATATGTTAGGCGGAGACAAATCCACTACCAATAATGAAAAGGAATACATACATGATATACAAAAGAATGATTATGGAGAGTGAAGCGAAGACGATCTAAGTGCAATCATCCTCGAAGAAATAGCGATGATCACGGCTAGAGCTAGAAAACCTGCAAAAGACAAGAGCACACACCTGGAGAGATAACCAGGTCCTCAGAGGGACGTAACAAGACACATAATATCATGCCATATAAACTGAATACATATTGCTCAAATAAATAAGTCAATTGAATTATAACATGGTCCAATACACACCTATTGAACTAGCTTACCATTCCTCCAACCAAACAAGGACATGAGATGGTAAACTAATTCATGTTGACGTATCTTTTCATGCTATGAATCCAATATGGTATCCGAACCCCAACAAGGTTCAATATCTTCTCATCGAAGTAGTAAGTCACACCTACAACCAAACAAGGACAAGATGTGACGAACTAATCCGCGACAAGTTATTGTTCTAAGCCACGGTCAGATACAAGTACCCAAACCAAAAGTACTCGTACCTAACGGATAAAGGTGCCTAACCGTTCTAAGTGAAATGTAGTTAAGAACAATCCTTCCTACGTATGGGCCATGGCTAAAATAGGATCGGCGTAGTCCCCCCTTGGGGCACTAGCGGCCCAATCAAAAAGAGCATAACGTTCCGCAGAACGTCAGTGGCCGTCAGTAATCATGGATAATCTGACCCGCATTTCCGACGGAGCTCACGGATTACAAAAGGAAAAGTGCATCGAAGCCCATACGCTAAGGAATTGTCCTCCCCGCCCAATGCCTACTATGTTGTATCCACAACAGTAAACCTCTATAACCGCTAAGTCAAACTAGCATGCAATTCTATTAGCGGTTAATTCTATCGCACGGCTTATACGTACCGGTGGCCAGCCAGTCACGCATGTCCGTGTTCTACATACGACACATAACTTTGTGGTACAACGTGTCAAGGCCAATGAATGCAACACACAAAGGTGGTCCCTTAAATCTAGGTTTAAGGTGTAAGAAAAATAATACATAGCAGGAAATATAACTAAACAGTAAGTTCTAATAGGTTATGCCATGTATCACAGTTTATTTTGCATAAAAAAATAATGAATAATGCATAAAATATGAGCTAAAATAAATAAACAGCAAATGACAAGGTGTCTTGCCTGGTAGGACGTCTGGTGGACTACGATAATCAAGGTGGCATGAACTGCGACTTCTATACAAGGTGACCTCTGATGGGGGCACGGACAGTTCCATTGGGTCCAGGACGGTTGAATTTGTTAGGGTCGACATGGGGTAAGTACAAGATTGACGAGAGTATAGGAAGATTGGGATGGGTCATGGATATGAGACAATTCAAAAGAAAGAAAAAAAGATAATAATATATGTATGCCCCTTTTTGAAAACTATTTATAATGCTTGAAAACCATAGTTACTAGTAAAAGTAGTATTTAGATAAATTCTTGGAAGTATAGGGAACATTATTTTAGGAAAAACCAAATTTGGTAAAAATATAATTGTAGGAAAATAATCATGTTTATGTATCAAAATTTTTACTTTTAGATATTTTAGTATATAATAGTAGTAACTAATAGTATTAGTGAAACTGTTTAAAAATAAATAAATTAAAAACAATAATTGTATTGATAATAATATTTATAATAGTAATAAGTCTTATATTTTCTTATATGTATTTAAACATTTAATATATAAATAATCTTGGGTAGAAAATATTTTTTTTTACCATACATATATATACTGACAGTAACTACGAAAATATTATAATAACCAATAATAATAATAATAATCCCTAGCGTAATAAAATAATCTTACAATAATAATAATAATAATAATAATAATAATAATAATAATAATAATAATAATAATAATAATAATAATAATAATAATAGCAAAATATATGATATTTGCCTTTTTTAAAAAAAAGGAAGCAAGAATCAAAATAAATAAAAACATCAATATGTTAAAAAAAATTTACTACCCTCTGTTGTTTCCTCTTCCCGAGAAGAATAGCACAAACAACAACAATAATAATACATAATAACAACAACAGAGAAAACTTTTCTAAAAAAAAACAATAGAGAAAACAAAAAAACAAAGGCTCACATCCCACCTTATTATTAAAAGTAGAGAATGAAAGAGAATTCGAGAGAGAGAGAGAGAACTGAGGAGAGAGAGGCGGCGGTAGGAGGACAGCGGGAGAGACGTTCGGAGGAGCAGAGGGCTCGGCCGGAGCTTCGCCGGAGGTCGAGAGCGCGGAGGAGGAGCTTGGGCGGCGCCACGCGGAGTGTGGGTGAGCGGTTGGCTGAGGTCGACAAGGTGGGGCAGAGTGAGAGGGGGAAAGTCGGAGAGGGTTCGCCGGCACGGCGGCTTGCCATCACGCGGCGGCGACGGAGGGATCAGAAAGTGAGGCTCCGGCGGAAGTGCTCGAGCGTGTAAAACCCCTATTTTTTAATTAATTATTATTATTTTATTAGACTTAAAAAATAAATTTATACAATTTATGGTTTTATTATATTTTTTTTTGATGACCCGGTTTGGCCAATTCAGTCCGAACATGGCCCGAACCAAATTTAAACCCATGTGAACATGTGGGGTGACTAAGGTGACCATATAGGAATATTTTGTGTATGTACAAATATTTTTAAATTATTTTTAGAACTTGTTGAATATTTGTTGACTTTGGGTACAAAAATCTATATTTTATTAATAAAATAATATTTTACAAAATTTTATAATTTTTGGACCCGGATGAGGGTGTACGGTATAAGTTCACCCATTGGGACGATTTAATAAAATAATTATTATTAAAGTTATTTTGTGAAAATTTATTAAACATTTTATTCTATTAAGATATTATTATTATTTTGAGTTAATTATTGTGAGTTGAATTTATATATAAGTAGATATGTTTAAATATATTAAATAATTGGGTAGATAATATTTAAAATGGTATTTGGATTTTAAATAGATTTTTGATATATATATATATATATATATATATATATATATATATATATATATATATATATATATATATATATATATATATATATATATATATATATATATATATATATATATATGGAAGTTAGTATTAGAAAGAAAAAAAAAAGAAAAAAAAAAGAAAGTGGGTGGTCGGCCCCACCCGACCGCCCACGCTACAGGGAAAAGAAGCAAAAGAAGCTGCTTTGCTTCGGAATAAAGGGGGGTGGGGGGCCGACCCTATTTAACTGAATTCTTTTTTTTTTTGCTTCGATTAAACCTAAAACTAAATTCTAACCCCTTCTCATCTAACTCCTCCTTCCACCTCCTCTCTCCTCCATCCTCCTCTCCTCTCTCCGACGAGCAGCCCTCGGCCTTGTGCGCCGCAACAGCAACGGCAACAACAAACACCACCAATAACAGCAGAATTGAAAATCAAGGTATCCCACTTCTCCGTTCGATTTCTCCATCATCTTAAATCCGTTTTTAGATCCGTCAATTCGTGTAGAAAGTCCACCTGACCCTCTAGAATCCACTTCAAATAGATTTATTTATTCTGCAATAAATTTCATGTTTAATTAAATTAAAATTTTCGAGAAACCCGTTTTCAAAACCTTAAAAAACCCCGTACGAGGTACGTTCCGACAAACCGGGCGACCCCGTCGCAAACCGAGAGTACCGAAAGATCCGTATCGACTTTGCGGACGTGCGGGATTTGACGGAATTCAAATTGGTTGCGTGTGCGCGACGAATTTGACCCGTATCCGTCAAATTTTCCCGTATCGGGCTTTTCGGAATTTCCCAATTACTTTGTGCACACTCATCAAATCGCGACGAAACTTGCGCCATTGGACTCAAAATATTTTTCTGGTCCCGCGAGCCAAGTTTGGTCCGATTATGAGACCGTTGATCGGGACGCTATTTTGGCGGGCCCACAATCCCATTCAACGGACGATTTTGTGCACGGTCCACCGGAATCCAAAATTGGACATACCGTTGGGTTCGTCTCATCAAAATAAATTCGTAGACATGTAGTTTGACGACTTTAGAGACCGTAGGTTCTGGCGCACATTTTGGTGCAAAACGGGTTCAACGGCAAACATCGTTTTGACCCAAAATTACGATTTTGCCCCTGTTCCAGAATTTAACTTTTGGACAGGCATTTCCTAGACATAACTTATATTCCAAACTCGTTCATGATGTTTGTTGCAGCATCCGGAGTCATCTGCGGGATTTGGCTTTTTTTGCTTTGTTTATTTGCCGGTTCGAGCTACTGGATTATTCTCTTTTGCATATAACCTCAGGCAAGACACCTTGCCTTTACTGTTTAATTTCTTGCTCAATATCATGCATGCTTTTTCTTTATGTTGTTCTTTCAAAACTATATATAGATGCAAATTATTATACTTTATGCAATTGGCTTAGACTTAAGGGACCACCGTATGTTTAGTGCATCTCATAAACTGTCACGTTGTGCCACGGATTATGTGTGAGTTGCGAGTCGCATATAGATGCGGACTTCCGTGCTGACTGATCATTGGTGCGTACAGGCCGTGCATTAGGATATAACTGCCAATAGATTTTTTAGAAGACTTGACAGTTATTAAGGATTAAAACAGTGTCGTGGAGTCGACACATGTATAGTATCATTGGGGGGAGGGGAAGTTATTAGCGTAGGGGCTACATTTATTTTTACACATATTTTAGGCCGAGGGTGACTCTTATGAGCACTACCTTCTGCCCAGGGCCGATAACGTCTCGGATGAGCGCTACTTGACGGCCACTCTCTATTTCTTGCTTGCGTGAATCCGTTACAGCCCCTGCGTAGAACGTTGTCCTCAAAATGCATATCACATAGGATGGTTAGGAACCTTTACTCATGCATACTTTTCTGTTGAGCTTTATTATTCTGTTTATTGGCATGATATTGTGTCATCTTACGTCCCTCTGAGGACCTGGTTATCTCTCTAGGTGTGTCTTGTGATTTTCTGCAGGTGCTCTAGCTAAGGCCATGTCTTGCGTTCTATTCTTCGAGATGTTGCTTTTGGATCGCCATCTCCTTCGCGTGACCAAATCATTTCCTTGTATAATTCTTTCTTATTTAAATTAGTTGGTAGTGGATTTGTCTCCGCCCAACGATTGTATACATGACAAACTCAAAGTTGCTTTTATTTTATTATTTATCTTTGTGGATGAGATTTAGTGTCTTGGCTTTCTATATTTTACAGCATATGTATACATATGAGCCATATATTTACTCGTATGTATACAGCTGGCATGATACGTATCTAGTCTCAAGTATTTGGGACTGGGACGTTACAGAGCGAGAGAGAGAGAGAGGCGGACGGGATCGATCGGGATCCACTGGTGGAAGCCGTCGGCAGACGGACGCGGGACGCGGAGAGGAGGTTCGGGGTTGGGCAGATCCGGCAGAAGAGGAAAGAAAGGAGGGAAGGTGGAGCGGCGGAGATCTCGCCGGCGTTCCGACCATGGGGGCGGCAGAGGCTTACGGATCTATGGTGGGTTGATCGATGTCGTACGCACGGGGCGGCGCTGAAGGTGCTGGTCGCGGGAGCTCAGGCGTGGCGGAGCTCCGAAGAGGGTCGGCCCGGCGTTCGTACGGTCGCGGCTGGCCAGGCGGCGTCGAGAACTGTTGGGTTCGCCGGATCTGGGCGACCCGACTCGGCGAGGAGGGCAGGTAAGGTGGTGGTGGTGGTTCTCTGATTTGATTTTTTTTGGTGTTGGCTGGGCGGCCGGTCGGTGTGGCGGCCGGTCGCGGTGGCGGCGGTGGGTGTTGAGTTGGTGGTAGACGGGGCTACGGCCGGAGGTGGTAAGAGGGATGATGATTTTGGGGTTTTTGGCCGGAGGTCGGGTTTAGTGGCGGTGGTGATCGTCCATTGACGGTCTGGGGTGCGCTCGGGGTGAGCATAGGAGACGGGTGTAGGAAAGGCTGGTAGCGGCGTGGTAGAGGTAGGGGTTGTTCTGGTGATGATGGGTGATGGCCGGTTGTTGGGAGACGACGAGGTGATGGCCTGGAGTACAGTCAAAAGGCTGTAGAGATGGGGGCGGACGTGGGGATGATGGTGACAGTGAGGCCGTGGTGGTACATGATGAGTCGAAGGGGTACGGGTTGGCCGTGAGGGTCGACAGGGTAGTGCAGGCAGAGGAGTGCGATAGTGTCGAGGGTTGCGGCGGGGTTCGAGCAGCAGGAAGGGAAAGAGTTAGGTTTAGATGGTCGTATCGGGATGTGTCCGACATGAGAGGGGGTCTATATGCCGGATTTGTGTCCGGTTTGTCGGACACGGAGTCGGAAAGAATTGTAATTGTAATAGGAAATATAGTGGAAGACAAAAGGTGACACGGACACGATGCACGACACTTTAGTGGAAAAATATTTGTGGAGACAATTATGGAGAAAAAGAAATTTATGGATGAGTACCTGCCTATTTATAGGATGTGGGAATTTCTATTTGAATAGGATTGAAATTTATTTAAACCCAAATAGATAATTCAATTATTAAATTAAATCAATACAATCAATCTAAATCCAAATTAAATTCCAATTTAAATCTAGGTAATCTAAACTTAAATTAAATATAAATTCTATCTTTAAATTTAAACTTTTTAAATTAAATCCATAAAAATCTAATCAAAGATTTAAATTGCCACCAAAATTTCAAATATATTTTCAAAAAAATACTAATAATAATAGTTTTGAAAGTTACATTATTATTTAAAAATAAACTAATAAATAATTACGAAATATATATGTATGCCCAAATAATATTTGCATAAATATACTTTTGTAATATACCATTTTATAGGAAAAAATATTTATTATTATAACTGTATAAATGAAAGGCTTTTCATAATTAAAATCATAAACTTGAAAATTTTGGTATGATAGCTAAAAATAATTATTATCTATATTACTTCGAAACTATAAAAATAGAAAAATATTTTTTCAAAAATATGTACGCTCGCACATATTCGCACTCGTCGAGCAATTACGAAAAACAAAATTTCGCGCGCGACGTATAATGCAACCACGTGACGTACAATATACAAAATAAAAAATCGGTATCAAATTTATTTTAAAAAATAGTAGAAATTTACGGGTTTTACAGATAGTTATTTTGTGGAGGTGATATAGAGTTAATTTTTATTTGGTGATTATCGACACAAACTCTATTCACCCCCCTCTAGAGTTGCCTGCATGTTATTTCAGCTCTATTTATAGAGTGGAGTGAGACTTAACCTCTTTTCCTATCCGATGTGTGACTAAAATACCAATACTCAAAAATAGAGTTTGATATTTTAGATCATCCCACAATCAGCATAAAAGTGTACCAGTCCACGCCTACCCCCGAACACTCCCGTGCATGCACGAGACATCCTAGAGTCCGTATCCGAGTCCGAGTCCGTACAACAAAAATCAACTTACATCTTTGTTAAAATTAATCCTTTTTTTCCTTCTAGGAAAATACTCCCACATGACACATACTTGTGCCCCACCACACCTCAACACAAGCAATGCATTATATTGAGATACTCACCATTTGGTGTAGCCGATGTGGGACTATCTTTCCTAGTCCAAAGGCAAAACCACCAACAATCCCCCACATATCTCAATATATGGGTTGAGCGTTCCCCACAGTGACTGCCCATCATGCATTAGGAGAGATGTCGCTACGACTTGAATCTTTCCGCATAGGTTAAATAACAGCATGATACAAGAATGGACTAAGCCTTGAATTATGCACCATAACTGCAATTTTTTCTACTCACATAATGACATCAAATGTGCTTCTGGCTGCACATTAAAGGCCTTGTGCCAGCCTGGCTTCAGTGTATAATTTTTGGACGTCTACAAGATTACCCTTAAGAGACGGCCTGATATCTCTGTCCATACACTATAGGTGAGTTCTTTATAAAGAGTCATGGCATGAAGCATTGCACTTCTTTGCGGTGCTACGTCGCTATGACATGGCTTAAAGCCGAGGCTTTACCCCACCTGGGTACCTCATCGTAGGGTCTTACTATTTTAGCATGAGGTCACAAGACTCTTTGTAGTGCCAAACTACCTAGCATGAAGCCTTGCGCTTCCGTGCGGTGTTACACCGCTATGACATGGCTTGCGAAGCCGAGGCTTTATCCTACCTGGTACCTCTTCGTGGTGTCATGCCACTGTAACATGAGGACATCATCCTCTTTGTAGTGCTGTCTACCTCTCTTTATTACGATTATCATACAACATTTGGCTACCTGCCTATTTGTGGTGGTACTCCGCTGTGACTTGGCTCACAAAGTCGAGGCATTACCCCTAACCGGGAACCTCATGGTGGAGTCACCCCACTATAGAATGGAGTTACACTCCTTGTAGTGTTGTGCTACCGTGCTCCCTGTAAAGCACTCCAGGCATTCACTCTGCCTGAGAACTCATTAAGGCATTTAAGCCAACCTTTCCACAGGATCTGTTTTTTGCAGAAAACAACAGTAGATAACAGTGGTTGTAGGTTCGTAGCCTCTCCATGCCACAGAGGACAAGTACCCACTGTTTCTGATATTCTTTCGGTTAATAGTCCTTCCTTGAACCAAAAGCTAGATGCCTAGTAGATTTATCTTTGAACTAATAGCATAAAACTTTATGGTAGGAATGTAATAACACAATATCAGAATGCCTTCAAGCCCATTTTACAAGCTGTGTCATCGACCAGCTGGTGCTTGAGGCCCTTGGTGAACGGATCCGCTAGGTTCTCCTGACTTCGAATATCAACTACTGCAATAACACCCCTCTTGATGAGATCGTGTATTGCCCTGTGCTTCAACCGCACATTTCTCTTCTTCCCGTTAAGAGGTCATTTGATGTCACCGTCGCAGTCGCCTGGTTGTTGCAGTATATCGGTATCCCCGGTATTTGTGCCCCAACCACTGGAAGATCATACATGAGCTCCCGAAGCCATTCTGCTTCCTCCGCTGTGGTATCAAGTACAAAGAACTCAGATTCCATGGATGACCGTGAGAGCATAGTCTTCTTCTTCGATTTCCATGATATATCAGCTCCACCCATTGTGAAAATGTATTCACCTATGGATCTCTCGCTCTCCACTTCTGAGCACCATCTGGCATCACTGAAGTCTTCTACTACCGGTAGATTTTCGCTGTAGTAAAGTTCATATGTCTGAGTCTTCTTGAGATATCTCATAACCCGTTTCACAGCTTTCCAGTGCTCAATGCCTGGGTTGCTCGTGAAACGACTCAGCATTCCCACAACGAAAGCTATGTCAGGCCTTGTGGCAGTAGTACATACATCAAACTCCCGATTATGCTTGCATACTCCAGCTGCATGACGCTTTCCCCTGAATTAGGCTTTAGCTTCAGATCACACCTATACGTCGTATCGATTCCTGGAAGATCCTGATACCCGTAACGAGTGATCATCTTCTCAATATAATGAGACTGTGACAGCGCTAGTCTAGTGTCTGTTCGGATGATCTTGATCCCTAAGATCACATCAGCTTTCCCCCAAGTCCTTCATATTGAACTTGCTCGAGATGAACTACTTTGTCTCCGTTACACAGCCCATATCCGTACCTAGGATCAGCATGTCGTCCACGTACAGACAAATAATCACACCTCTTCTATCAGCGAACTTCGTATAAACACACTTGTCCGTCTCGCTGACCATGTAGACATTTGACCTTATAACCTTGTCAAATTTCTCATTCCACATCTTGGGAGCCTGTTTAAGACCGTACAAGGATTTTACCAACTTGTAGACTTTTTCTTCAAGACCCTTTATGACAAATCCCTCTGGTTGTTGCATGTAAATCTCTTCGGTCAGCTCGCCATTTAGGAAAGCCATTTTCACATCCATCTAATGTGTCACCATCTTATGTATTACTGCGAGAGCAATCAACATTCTGATGGTGGTCATCCGGACTACTAGAGCATACGTGTCAAAGTAGTCAATCCCCTGCTTTTGAGAAAATCCCTTGGCTACCAACCTAGCCTTAAACTTGTCAATAGTTCCGTCTGCTTTCATTTTTTCTTGAAGATTCATTTGCATCCGATGGGTTTCGCACCTTCAGGAAGATCAACCAACACCCAAGTGTTATTTGAGGTGATGGAATCAATTTTATTGTCAATCGTCTCCTTTCAGAAAACTGCATCTCTAGTCTTCATCGCCTCATCATTGGTAAGCGGATCTGCTTCCACATGATAGGTGACAAAGTCATTTCCGAAGTCCTTCGGCCTCCTCACACGTTTTGCCGACGGCTCAGCGAGTTCTGGTTCAACCGTTGTTTCAACAACAACATCTTCTTGGACTACTTCTTTATTAAAAACTTCAGTTTCTTGCACACCCTCATTGTTCTTCGATATATCTGCAAGAACAATATTCTTTCTTACAAATTTGTCTTCAAAATATTCAGCATCGCGAGATTCAATGATTTGACTCAATATCAAGAAATCTCCGAGCATCACTCTTCTCGGCATACCCCAAGAAGATCATCTTCGTAGTTCTTATCCCCAGCTTCTGAATCTTCAGATCTGGAAGCTTCACATAAGCCAGACACCCCCATACTCGAATGACATTCAAGTTAGGTCTGACTTTGAACCAGAGTTCATGAGGAGTTACGTCCGAAGTTGTATACGGCACTCTATTTAGAATAAAAGTGGCTGTCAATGCAGCTTCTCCCCAGTAGCATTTAGGAAGACCCGCAGTTAGCAGCATTGAGTTTATCATTTCTGTCAATGTTCTGTTCTTCCTCTCCGCTACTCTATTAGATTAAGGAGAATACGGAGCAGTAGTCTCATTGATGATTCCATGTTCTTTGCAGAACGATACGAATTCATGAGACCTATACTCTACATCTCGATCACTTTTAAGTAGTTGTAGATCGGTTTAACGTTCAGGTTCAGCCCTGAAGTCTCTGAACTACTCGAACGTTGCATCCTTCTACTTGAGAATTTATACGAACGTACACTTCGAGAAACACTTCGAACCGGCCTCTGTGGAGAATTGATAAAAGTCACAGATATCTGAGTGTACTAACTCCAGATGATCAGTACTTTAGTTCAATCGTCTGAGCAGCTTCCCAACAGCCTTGTATTTGCACAGACCTTAAATTTCTCCACCTTCTTACCCCCATATTCTGAAGATAAGGGCCCGATAGGACAGCTTGAGTCTGCTTCTATAATAGAACAACTCTCAGTCCATTTAATAAAGTAACTTCATCGCCATCAGCAGAAGTTCGAACATCCCTTCAGCACCGAACATATTTTCGAAGCATGTTCCTCACCAAGAAATTACCATCTGGCTAGTACGAATGTCCATCTTTCAAGTCTGTATTAGATAATAGACTTCCTGAGATCGGATCTTCGAAAATCTCTGGTACGTGTAATACGCATTCCAGTGTCCTTGTCGGTGGTTCATAACCACTGTCTCGATCTTCAGATATTCTACTAGGTGCATGTTTGCCATCGAGACCTTCGTCATAACACGGTTCGTCCTTGGTGAACAGCTCCTTCGAGAGCACACGTGGTCAGATGCACTAGTGTCAGACCACTAGTCAGCTACCATGCTAGATAACTCAACCTGTGCAACAATAGCAACCAAGTTAGTAATCAAAATAACTAAGTTTAGCCATACCTGCTATTTTGGTTTGGGTTTGGATTTGCATTCACTTTTGTAGTGGCCATTCTTGCCACAGTTGAAGCAAGTCACGTGGGACTTGGACTTCTGTTGCTTGAACGAAGGACCGTTCACTTTCAGATTAGTGGAGTCCTTCTTGTGATGAGAAGCCACATGCTTCCCCTTGAACTCTCTTATCTGCACCAAGTTGGCCCTAGCTAGTTGTTTGGACAGAGAGTCTATCTTCTGTTGAGATCACATTTCTTTCTCAACGTGGATCTCTTGTAGAAGATCTTCCAAGCTAATGTCTAGCTTCCTCCGATGCATTCTAGCATATAAGTTGCTCCAACCAGCAGAAAGTTTCGAGACTATCCCTCCAGTGACAAACTTGTCGACGAGGGGCATCTTCTCGTCATCCAACTTCTGGCACAACTTCAGGAATTCCTTCACTTGAGGTAGCATCGCCATCTCGTCTTCGAAGAGCCACTTGTGGTACTTCTCGACGATAAAGATTTTGGACCTATTCTCATCATCTTCATATAGCTTATCCAAAGAATCCCAGATCTCTTTGGCCTTCACCTTCTTGGAATATGACTATGCCAGAGAGTCTTCCATAGAATTGAGAATCAGAAGTTTACAGATGCTGTTTTCTCTCTTCTATTTGCTCTGCTTGACGAGTGTAGTAGCAATAGCATCTACAGATCCTCCTTCTGGAATTGTCGGTTCATCCTCAATCAACACGTGGTCTACGTCCACGAGTTGAAGATTAAGGGTGACCTTCCTCTTCCAGGTTTGGAAATATTTTTTGTCGAATATCTCCAACTTGTTAAAGCTGGTATCGATGAGAGAAGCATGAGAGTTTTCCATCTTCTAATCTTGCTTTGAGATTGTTATTCCCGAGGCATAATTTTTGATGGAAAATAGAGAATGAAACAATTGTCTCAATAGTAACAACGTTTCGTAGCAACACTTCAAAGAAGGTACACCACAGAGATCCTTGGAGGATTCTGGGTAACGAAAATCTAAAGAGATTTTGTTACAACAGCAAACGAAAGTAGAGCTTCTTTTGGGAAGGTACAAATCGAGTTGCTAGCAGTAGCAACGACTGTAGAAGTATGAAAAATTTTCAGCAATAAAGCCCCATGCACACAAACCAGTGAAGCTCCATGCGCCCAGCCAGTCAAACTCCATGCGCCCCAGCCAGTAAAGCTCTATGTGCCCAGCTAGTCAAGCTCCACGCGTTCCAGCCAGTGAAGCTCTATGCGCCCAGCCAGTTAAGCTTCATGCGCCCAAGACTAGCTTCCTCAAAAGGAGGGAGCATAGCCTGAGATATGGCTATGCGCCCAAGCCTGACTCGATCAAAGCCACGATCAAAATGTACAGCGAAGCACACGACCACGTCAGTCTCCACGAGTAGTCGTACACCGAAGCATGCGGCCATGTCAACACCACGACCAATCCACGATCTCGCAGTCTGCATGCGCCTACACCCTATGCGCCCAAGACAGGACTATGTGTCCACATAAAAACCAGTGTGTTTCCTTCACGTGGGCGCATAACATCATTCCAGGTCAAGAACGACTATAAAAGGGGGTCTCATCCCTCTTCAAAACATAGAACAGAGAGCATTTTCAAATGCCAAATTGCTGCACTTCTTGCCAGTGAGCCGAGAGTTAGCAATTTTTTTAGGTTTTCTCCCACTTTTGTAATCGGAGTATCAACGGAGTAAAGGAGTAACTGCCGCTCGATCTCCATCGTCCTATTCCCCAGAATTCTTTTTTGTACTCGGGTATCCTCAGTACAGGATCTCTCAGGCGTACTCGATTTGTGGTGCCTTGCGCCAATAAAGAAAAGATAGCGTTTCTTCTTCTGTTTGTGTGTGTCCACAAAAATGGCGACTCTGCTGGGGACTACCTTTTCCTCTGACGAGAAGGTGGTGACGCAATCCGATACCGACAAAGTGGGGAGCACTCAGAAGATGTTGATCGTAAAGTTAGATCAGCAGGCGTTCGAAGAGATGCTCTCGAGGGATGACTCTACTCCCTCAAGATCAGCGAAGCCAAACAAGTCTCGCAAGACTTGGCTTCCGAAGGCTCGCTGTGCATATCCTGCTAGCATCATATCAGATATGCAACTGGAGGACTCCGTTACATGGGCGCATGACTCTGCCATAGAAGCTCCCCAAATGGAGAAGGCTCACACCGTTTCGGGCTCTACTAGCCCAGTGAGTCCCTTCCTGTACAACCAATAACAGGGTGTTCAACACCCGAGACTCGACAAAGAAAAATACTACGATGCCAAGAATCGGGGTGTGCGACACTCTGGCCAAACCCAACGAGGCTCACAAACGAAGGAGGCAAAACTGGAAGAAAACAACGCTGCTCCACCGAGCATGCGCCCAAAGCCATGCACCCAAGGGAGTATTCGGGCACATAGCCCCAACCAGAACACTTCTGTCTTCAACAGGCTAGGCATCCAGGGTCATACGCCCAAGGGTATGCGCCCAGGCTCTCTGGATCCATACTATGCGCCTACATCAAGGAGACTCAGACATGCTGTCAAGAAGCATACGCCCAAGGCCAGTCTCCAAGGCCTATGCGCCCACAGTAAAAAAATAGGCCCTAACGCGTATAGCACGGGGTTGTCTTCAAGGACATCACAGAACTTAGGTATGGGGGTTGCCCCTGCACGTGAACTAAGTCTGGATGTGCCAACATGGGTTGTAAGGAAAAACTCCCTTCCGCTGACTTGTGTGACATGATAAATCATAAGCGTAAAGCGAGGGAAGACATAACAATCCATAGTGCACATCCGTGCACCAGTATTGTTATCAACTGTTGCTGCTCCAAAGCAACAATTGTGCCTCAGAAAAAGTCCATGTTTCGGCGGCTGCATTTCTCTGACGATGAGAAGCCACTGTGTGTTTCATCCAACATGGCTTCATGGGGTCCCCCTTACGGAAGCCCCAATCAAAGACGGTGGACCACCAACCCAACTTTCTCTCTCAGCTCCGCGAAAAGAAGAAGAAGAAGAAGAAGAAGTCTACCAACAGATGGCCAGCAGGCTGTCACATCTGAAGGAGTTTATATGGATACTCGGTCAAAGGCAAGATTCCGTATGGACGACAAAGAATCCCAAGCTGGGGGTAGTATTCCCTCATAGTCTGAAGCGGATGACCTCCACACTGGGGGTAACCTGCCAGAGGAGGATGATCCCTCCTAATATGATGGCGACTATCTACCTCCTCTACCGGAAGATGAAGGACTTGTCCACTCAGAGACAGACAGTATCAGCACCAGTTGTACTGTTTCCTCTGTTCATTCTCGCATGTTATCTATAAACATGGCGGACGGAGAAAGACCTGAAGAAGCCAGTGATCAGACCAACAAACAGTTAGAGGGTCTGGAAACAGCATTCGCCAAGATCACTGATATGCTTACCAGTATCATGGCAGTTCAAGCTGCTGGGGCTGTTCCTCCACCTCAACAAAACGTCTCGGCCCACGCTAGTCCGGCTCATAGCAACAACCCTCCTTCACTGCAAAAAGAGTATCATTCTGTTGCGCCTCCTCCAAATCTTACAAATGTTGGGGTGGTCATTCACCAACGATGCCTGACAACCGTTCAGCGGATGTCTCCCAACACCTACTCAATCAACATGATGCAATTGATTCCCTGGTCTCCCGTCTCGACACCATCTCACACAAAGATGAACTTCAGAAGATGGGGATATCTCAACCGTATCCCCATGAGTGGGAGAATGCCACTTGCCCTCCCAACTACAAGCCGCTGACGCTGAATTCATTTGACGGGTTGACTTCTCCTCGTCAGCACATGACGTACTTCAACACGCAGACTCTGCACTTGCCCAAAGATGATCCATTCTTATCGAAGCTATTTATTAGCACCTTGCAGGGGGTAGCTTTCGAATGGTTCTGCATTCTGCCTGACGGATGTATCAACTCATTCAAAGACTTGGAGAGGTTATTCCTCAACAGGTTTTACGAGAGTGGTATACAAGTTAGTATGTCCGCCCTTATCGAGACCAAACAAAGGAGGACTGAGTCTGTCATCGCCTTCATCGAACGCTTCAGACGGCTAGCACTGAAGATGCGTTTCGGCATACCAGACTCAGAACTTATGGATACTTGTCGACATAACTTCCTGCCTACGGTGAAGTTTTGTCTGGGTATACATAAGTATGATACATGGCCCGCTTTCGCTGGGGCCGCTGATGCTGCTGAGAACGACGTTCCTAACTTAGAACTACTAGGGTTGAAAATACCCAAATTCGAAGACAAGGGCAAGCATCCTCAAACTATCCTTGTTCGTGGGGGTAAAGGAAAAGAAGTCCTGAAGGTCGACACATCCAAAGGAGCTTCCAATTCTCATAGCACCTCCGACAAGCCTAAGAAGACCTTCTCCTTTGACGAAGATGATGTTATTACTATCTTTCACACATTGACGAAGGGTAATAAACTGATATTGCCTCCACCACGACGTCCTGCAGAGGCGAGCCAACTCAACGATCCCAAGTACTGTCTTTATCATCAGTACGTGCATCACTCCACCAAGGACTGCATCGTCCTGAAAAAGAAGATACAACAGCTTATCGATAGCCAAGTGATCAACCTCGAAGCTGAAGACAAGGTCATATCTTCAAACATGATCTCTCTTCAGTTTGGTGACTTTTCTCCCACAGAAGTCCCAGACGACATGGTCCCGATTCCCAAGGCAATAATGGCAGTCGTCAACCTACCGCCAGCTCGCAACTCAACCTTGGTGCCACTCACGACTGAACGTGGTGAGATCATGTGGGTCCATCCGGACCTTACGCAAGAAGTGACGCAGGGGGTGGTACCTCCCAAAGCAAAAAGGGGCAAGAAGTACAAGTCATGCCATATGGTATCCTCTCCCATCTACGAGGTTCTATTTTGCGAGACGCGATCGAGGAAGACTTATCTTCGGACATATGACCCCGCACAAGAAGAAGCAGTACCCTCTCAGCCTTCTGCTGCCGCCACAAGCTCAGAAGCCGGCCCGTCTAAGCCTCCAACTACGGACAAAGCCAAACAGAAGGAGACACGGTTTGACAAATCTCTGAAGGCGCCAACTCCCGAAGGCATGGATCGGTCCTACAACTTTGACATACTGGCTCAGCTAGCCAATACACCTGCCAGGTTGGCTCTGTTCGATTTATTGCGACTCTCCAAAGAAACACGGAAGGCCTTAAGTGAGGCATTACTACATACCGACTCTTACCTCGCTGAAGTTAAAGCCCCCGCTGAAGGTCCTGTCTCCTGTCCCTACTGCCACAATACTATGGAAGTGGTGCCCAACATCACCTTTTCACAGGAGGACATGCAACTCAAAAATAGTCGTCATGATAGACACCTGTACTATACAGGGTATATCGGGGCGATCAAGGTGGACCGCATGCACATCGATCCAGGATCCTCCTTCAGCATCATTCCTAGAAGTTTGCTTCAAATTCTAGGAATCCTTCTGCACAAGCTATGTGCAACCAACATAACTATCATGGCTTTCAATGCTGGTCGAAGCCATCCGCTGGGCAAGATCCGTCTCAAATGCTAGATCGGTGATCTCCGAACGAAAGTTTCCTGCTATGTGATCGATGCCAACGTATCCTACGTCTTGTTGGGACGTCCATGGATACACGAGAACATGATCGTTCCTTCCACACTTTACCAGTGCTTCAAGTACATTAACATCGACGGTGTCGTAAAGACGGAGTTTGCTGATGTCGATCCTTTTAAGGGCATCAAAGCTTACTATGGGGATTCGGTACTTTACCAATCTCAGCCCCCCAAGGATGACGACAACGAAGCTGACAATGAAGCTGAAGCAAGTCTATCCTCCAATAATGGTCCCCTGATTATCCGAGTCAAAGGACGTACTACTCCAAAAAGTACTCCGAAGCCTCTCATAATCTGGGTAAAAAAGAAGAACCCTGACAAGGTCAAGCCACTGACCATCACTCTCAGCAAGACACCCCGGAAGGAACCTAATGATGCCCGTCCTCCCAATCCTGAAGAATTATCCTACGTGGTGAACTTGACCAAGACTGTGGCTCTTCTTCCAGATGATGATCCTCTCAATGAGTACATCAATTCTCATAATAATGTACCTTCAGCGGATGATGTTATCCCTAAAGAAGATGTAAAATCCCTATCTTTTAATTATTTTTTATTATTGTATTAGACTTAAAAATAAATTTATACAATTTATGGTTTTATTTATTTTTTTGATGACCCAATTTGGCCAATTCAGTCCGAACAGGGCCGGAACAAAATTTAAGCCCATGTGAGCATGTGGGGTGACTAAGGTGGTCATATAGAAATATTTTGTGTATGTACAAATATTTTTAAATTATTTTTAGAAATTATTGAATATTTATTGAACTTGGTACAAAATTTATGTTTTATTAATAAAATAATATTTTACAAGATGGTAAAATTTTTCTGGACCCATACATGGGTGAGCGGTAAAGTTCACCCATTGGGACGATTATTATTATTTTATTATAATTTAAGTTATTTTGTGGAGATTTAATAAACATGTTTTCTATTTAAATATTATTATTATTTGAGTTGATTTATTAAAGACTGAATTTATATATATGTAGATATGTTTAAATACATTAAATAATTAGATTAGATAATATTTAATTTGTTATTGGATTTTAAATAGATTTTGGTGTACTTATGGATATATATATACATATATATATACATACATACATACATATATATATATATATATATATATATATATATATATATATATATATATATATATATATATATATATATATATATATATATATATATATATATAGTTATATATATTGAAGATAAGATTAGAAAAAGAAAAGAAAATAAAAAAAAATCATAAAGGGGTGGTCGGCCCCACCTGACCACCCACACACACAAAGAAATGAATTAGGAGCAGCAGCTCCGTTATGTGGTGCGCCCACAACTTTTTAGCAAGAACAGCAACATTAGCACCATATGGCCGAAACCCCCCCCCCATAGCATTTAAATTATATATACATATATATATATATATATAGATGACTCTAAAGAAAACCCTAGTTTCTTCTCCATCATCTTCCTCCTCTCTCCTCCATTTTCCTCCCTCTTTTCGGCGTGCGTGCCAGCCTCGCCGGAGCGACAGAATCTTCGCCTTCCGGTCGTCACGACGACAACAACAACAACAGATTCCCACTTTAAGGTATTCCACTTCCCCGATCGAATTCTCTGTCAATTCTGCTCCGTTTTTAGATCCGTAAATTTGTGTAGAAAGCCCACATGACCCTCTTCGAGATCCCTCAGGTGGATCTTGACATGGCCATCCATCTTGCTCGAAAAATCGAGACGAAGTTGGAGAAAAACCACTTTTCTGAATATTAAAAACTGTTTCAAAACACCAACTTGTCGGCCAATTTTATTTCTGTACAATAGGATTTTGTAGAAACTAATTGAAGACAGTCAAAGACAACATAACCGAGATTGTAACGCACCTTCTGAATCTACTTTTCATCTAGTATGTAGAAAGTTACACGTTGTTAAAGTTTTCCGAAAAACTGTAAATTCTGTTTTCAAAAAGTGGAAAAACACCCGATACGGCGTGCGCCCCGACAAACCGGGCGACGTGCTCGCGCATTATACGCATCGAAAGGCACGTATGGATGTTGTCGACGTGTGGGAACTGACGGAACCCAATTTCGTTGCATGTGCGCGACGAAATCAGTGCGTATCCGTCGAGATACCCCGTATCGACCCTTTGCAAATTAAGTCACAACGTTGAGCACACTCATCATATCGCGATGAAACTTGCGCCATTGGACTCGAAATATTTTTCTGGTCCTGTGATCCACGTTTGGTCCGATTCTGAGACCGTTGATCGGGACGATATTTTGGCGGGCCCACAATCGCACTCAACGGACGATTTTGTGCACAGCCCACCGAAATCCAAAATTGGACATATCGTTGGGTTAGTCTCATCAAAACAAATCTATAGACATGTAGTTTGACAACTTTAGAGACCGTAGATTCTGACGCACATTTCAGTGCAAAGCGGGTCCAACGGCGGACATCGTTTTGACCCGAAATTACGAAATTGCCCCTGTTCCAGAATTTGCCTTTTGGACAGGCATTTCCTTGGCATATCTTTTATTTCAAACTCATTCGTGATGTTTGTTTCAGCATCCGAAGCTTCTTGTGGATTTTGACTTTCGTGTTGACGATTCTGATTGTTGGATTTTGCTGGTTCTCGCATCACCCTCAGGCAAGATACCTTACCTTATTTACTATTTATAATTATATGCATCTTTATTTATTTATTTACTGCATATTTATTATCTGTTTTCAGTTGGATCCATTACTTGCTATTTTGTTCACTTTATTTTGTTTCGATTATTTTTCCTTCTTGTTTTTTGTATGCATATGGACCTAGTCTTAGTGAACTACCTTCTGTTAGGGACCTTGGGAGAGAGAAGACAGTTAAATGTATGGGCTACCCAAATCCAAAAGCTGTAGTAACTGCGTACTACGGTAGTCGAGTCGCGAGGGTCACTAGCCTCGAGCTATGTGGACTGATGGGTCACGTGGGCCGCTAGCCTCGAGTTATGCCGGCTAATAGTATTGGTATTGACGTATGCGTGTTGAGAGTTGTTACATTGTCCTGGAGGAGTCAGCCTTCACCTGCCCATACATCGAGATGTCTTCTAAATTGCCTACTAGAAAGGATAGGAAACCTTAGCAAATTTCATGTTCCAATCATGGCATGGGAAAGTGTCACATCGCGGAATAGTAAGTTACCCCTTGTCCTTGTTTGGTTGTAGGGGTAGCCAACTATTTCGATGATGGGATATTGAACCGTGTTATGGTTTGGACGCTTTTACTTTATCTTTATTTTATGGTGCATTTATATTCAGTTCATATGGCATGTTCTTCCTGTATCTTGTTACGTCCCTCTGAAGACCTGGTTATCTCTCCAGGTGTGTGTGCTTCTGTGATATTGCTGGTGTTCTAGCCGAGGTCGCGATCTTCTCTATTCATTTGGAGATGACGTGTCTTGGGTCTTCCTTTGCTACTCTCGCCAAATCATTTCTGTTTCCATGTATATTTTTTTCCTTACTTGTTGGTAGTGGATTTGTCTCCGCCTAACGCATTGTACAAAGACTTATTACAGTTGAGTATATGATATCTTTTATTCTTCATTTGTGGATGAGATTAGATTACTCTTGGTTTACTATATTTTACAGCTTATGTATACATACGAGTTTCCATATATTGGAGTATACTTCGTATGTATGCAGCTGGCATGGATACGTACCTAGTCCTAAGTATTTTGGGACTGGGGCGTTACATGTTTTTATGGTGGCCCATGCAGGTCGAGTTTGTCACTTCGGTTACGTTACTATACCGATGTGAGCCTGCAACATAGGATTAGAATATAGGAATCTCATCCATACAGCTTGACTTTTTCCCTTGGCTTCAAATTTCGAACTCTCGTCCGACCACCTTGAACTGCATCTTGCTTGATTCCTTTCTACCGTTGATTCTTATTTTCCTGCTTAGCGTCAACTAGGAAGATGACTACACTAGTATATGCTCATAGGTCAAACACATGGCTAGAATGGTTATATTGACAATTGGAATACATTCAAGACTCTAATTGAGTTAAAAAAAATGGGCTTTTAGTGTGATTTAATGATTAATAATTGGTAAAGTAGGATATTACCACGGAAAGTTTTAACCTTGAGATTTTTAAATAGTAAACACCAGAGGATTTATAGAATTTCATACTTGGTTTAAGAAATTGATTGATTTTCAAGATTTGATATTTATGATTTATTGGATTATAGTTATACATCCTTGCACAAGTATAAAATTGATTTGCTTTTCAAGTTGTGATATTTATGAGTTTTGGGTGATAGATATACATCTTTGAACAAATATACATCTTTGAACAAATATAAAATTTATTTGATTTTTGAATTTTGATGTTCATGATTTATTGGATTGTAGTTATACACCTTTTGAACAGTTATAAATTTGGTTTGAAAATGATCTTAGCTTTTAAAAATGGCCATAGAAATTATTTAAATATGAGTTGTACAACTTGCGATTTTCGTGTTTATTAAATTTTGAATTTAAGTGGAAGTAATGACGGTAAATTTTGGTTTAAAATATTTAAAAGTTATGAAAATAATTTTTGAGAATTTTTTTATTTTTAAATGGTGTCCTATGATTGAGGAATTACAAATCTAATTAGATTTTTGGTAAAAAAAAAAGGATTTTGACTGATAAGATTATTTGAAAATTTCGTTTAATAAGGGATTGATAAGATTAAAATTTTTGGAAGAATTTCGAAGGATGTGATGGAAAGTTATTTTGATTGATTAAAGGAAGTTACCATTTAAAAGTTGAGATTTTGTTGGAATAACTTAGCATGAATAGAAGTTAAAATTGATGAGAGCATTGAGCTTAAATTTTGAGATTGCTTTTAATATGCTAAGAGTTTTATAATGAGTTATTTGAAAAAAATTTAGAGTGTTAAATTTTTGATTAATTGTGAAATTTTTATGGATTCGTAAATTATGAACTCTTGAGTTAAATAGTTGAATTTAAATGTTAATTTTGGAAAATGTTAGTAGTAACGTGATAAAATTTTTCTTTGAGATTTTATGAGAGTGATTTAAATTTTTTTATGATGAATTCGAACGGCTTGGAGTGAATACAAATTTTGGTGGTTTATTTTTGAAAGTTTATTTTGAAAACTTTTTGGAGGAAACTTGAGTTAAATTTTAATGGTAGGCCCCAAGATAACCCTACTGAGTATTCCACACTAATTGCCATGTCACCCATGACCATGATAGTAGTATATACACAAGTGTTGTTAGTCATCTACCCAGCTATGTGACTGTATTTCCACCTTGGCTTACTCGACCTTCCTTCAATTCTAGATCTTTTAATAGCGACCTTCTAACCCACTTGCATTTTGAATAATGATTTAATGGTTCCTTAACTGTATTCATCTAGAAGACTATATTCCCCCTGGAACTGTATTCCTAAATTATTTACTGGATTTTTATGTTATTGTATGCTTTAACTTGATCTTCTTGATTTTTGTGCATTAATTATCACCTCATGAACTCCCACTTTCTATTTTAGATATTTTGGCATCCCTTACCATGACTTTGATATTTGGAGCACAACACTAGACTTTTTCTTCCAACAAATTTCATATGTAAGACCTAGACAAGTCCACCTTCATGTAGATATATCATGTCCCACTAAAATACGTCTCCTTGTCCTCTATTTTCTTGGTATGACCTTATGGTCAAAATGGCCAAACTATAATCTCTACCATGATACCGATATATTTTCAACCACGGATAGAGATTCAACCTCGATTCAATTCTTTCGACCCGATATGTGATTGTGTCCTACTAAATTCCTTAAATGCTTAAATTTGTACTTTATCTTGATTGCTTGACCCATTGTCCTATGATATTATTAGCTTAACTCTTATAAGTTGGGTAGAATACCTCACCACCTAACAAACCTTTTTACTCGTGAACCACATTGGTAAGTTCACTTAGATTATAAATTCAGAGGACCCTACCTTATCTAGTCTACCAAGCCATAAATGAAGAAACACTAGGACAACTGTATAGGCCCAAACTTCAGGCGAGCCTTGATTTTAAAAGATTGGACTATTTAAAATTTCCTTCATCAGTACCTCCCTTGCTCATATTTTGACTATTTCATGCTGCTAACGTAGCTTCAGTTTTGCAAGCTTATTTCGTTATCAAGCTTGATCATGACATATTTTATTGGGTGCACCCACTAACATATTGTTTAACCAGAACCGGTGCATGATGGTCTGATCAACCTATTGCACTTTGGTTCGCTTATCACATATTATTCTACGTGGATGGAGACATAGTAAACTTGCCTTAGAGTCTCATCCGCGACAGCCTTGGCAATTCTCTTTTGAAATTATTTTCGCCGCCTATGAACCCCGTAATTCGTACCCAATATATAATACCGTCTTTAAAACCTTTGTTGTTCTTGTCATTTACTTATTTTGGAAAGACAAGGCACTGTACTTGCTAAGATAGACTCAAGGTATCATCTCTGGTTGCCCTATCAGTTATTTATACACAAATGTAGATAGCCACCGACCGACTCATGTGGCTGTATCCTCGCCTTTAACTACTCTTCGTTCCTTAACCTTAGGATTGTTATCGTGTCCTCCCAATTATTCTTGAACGCACGAGAGTGATTCTAATCATCACTTAATCAAACCCTCGACCAAGACGATTAGTATCCAGTTCTCCCTTAAGGAATCACATTTCCTAAATGTCTAACTTATTCTCTTTGGCCTACTCAATTCCTTACTGTTCTCTAAAATTTGATATTAAAAAATTTTGCTACCTTCACTGGCAACCCTTATTCAATTCCATAACCATGATATATTTTTTCATATATCGACTCCACAATTTTCTATGCACGGTTGTGTGGAACGCCGTTTTATCGCCTCCTCCAAAATTTAATTATATTATGGTATTGACGAACTCTTCCTATCCCTCCAACCCTATCTATCCTATTATTCCTAAATTTCGAGGACGAAATTCTTGTAAGTTGGGTAGGATGTAAAATTCCTATCTTTCAATTATTTTTTTTATTATTGTATTAGACTTAAAAATGAATTTATACAATTTATGATTTTATTTATTTTTTTGATGACCCAATTTGGCAAATTTAGTCCGAACAGGGCCCGAACAAAATTTAAGCCCATGTGAGCATGTGGGGTGACTAAGGTGGTCATATAGAAATATTTTGTGTATGTACAAATATTTTTAAATTATTTTTAGAAATTATTGAATATTTATTGAACTTGGTACAAAATTTACGTTTTATTAATAAAATAATATTTTACAAGATGGTAAAATTTTTCTGGACTCATACATGGGTGAGCGGTAAAGTTCACCCATTGGGACGATTATTATTATTTTATTATAATTTAAGTTATTTTGTGGAGATTTAATAAACATGTTTTCTATTTAAATATTATTATTATTTGAGTTGATTTATTAAAGATTGAATTTATATATATGTAGATATGTTTAAATACATTAAATAATTGGATTAGATAATATTTAATTTGTTATTGGATTTTAAATAGATTTTGGTGTACTTATGAATATATATATACATATATATATATATATATATATATATATATATATATATATATATATATATATATATATATAGTTATATATATTGAAGATAAGATTAGAAAAAGAAAAGAAAAGAAAAAAAAAATCATAAAGGGGTGGTCGGCCCCACCCGACCACCCACACACACAAAGAAACGAATTAGGAGCAGCAGCTCCATTATGTGGTGCGCCCACAACTTTTTAGCAAGAACATCAACATTAGCACCATATGGCCGAAACCCCCTCCATAGCATTTAAATTATGTATATATAAATATATATATATATATATATATATATATATATATATATATATATATATACATATATATATATATATATATATATATATATATATATATATATATGACTCTAAAGAAAACCCTAGTTTCTTCTCCATCTTCTTCCTCCTCTCTCCTCCATTCTCCTCCCTCTTCTCGGCGTGCGTGCCAGCCTCGCCGGAGCGACAGAATCTTCGCCTCCCGGTCGTCACGACGACAACAACAACAACAGATTCCCACTTTAAGGTATTCCACTTCCCCGATCGAATTCTCTGTCAATTCTACTCCGTTTTTAGATCCGTAAATTTGTGTAGAAAGCCCACATGACCCTCTTCGAGATCCCTCAGGTGGATCTTGACATGGCCATCCATCTTGCTCGAAAAATCGAGACGAAGTTGGAGAAAAACCACTTTTCTGAATATTAAAAAATGTTTCAAAACACCAACTTGTCGGCCAATTTTATTTCTGTACAATAGGATTTTGTAGAAACTAATTGAAGACAGTCAAAGACAACATAACCGAGATTGTAACGCACCTTCTGGATTTACTTTTCATCTAGTATGTAGAAAGATACACGTTGTTAAAGTTTTCCGAAAAACTGTAAATTCTGTTTTCAAAAAGTGGAAAAACACCCGATACGGCGTGCGCCCCGACAAACCGGGCGACGTGCTCGCGCACTATACGCATCGAAAGGCGCGTATGAATGTTGTCGACGTGTGGGAACTGACGGAACCCAATTTCGTTGCATGTGCGCGACGAAATCAGTACGTATCCGTCGAGATACCCCGTATCGATCCTTTGCAAATTAAGTCACAACATTGAGCACAATCATCATATCGCGATGAAACTTGCGCCATTGGACTCAAAATATTTTTCTGGTCCTGTGAGCCAAGTTTGGTCCGATTCTGAGACCGTTGATCGGGACGATATTTTGGCGGGCCCACAATTCCACTCAACGGACGATTTTGTGCACAGTCCACCGGAATCCAAAATTGGACATACCGTTGGGTTCGTCTCATCAAAACAAATCTTTAGACATGTAGTTTGACAACTTTAAAGACCGTAGGTTCTGACGTGCATTTCAGTGCAAAGCGGGTCCAACGGCGGACATCGTTTTGACCCGAAATTACGAAATTGCCCCTGTTCCAGAATTTGACTTTTGGACAGGCATTTCCTAGGCATATCTTTTATTCCAAACTCGTTCGTGATGTTTGTTTCAGCATCCGAAGCTTCTTGTGGATTTTGACTTTCGTGTTAACGATTCTGATTGTTGGATTTTGCTGGTTCTCGCATCACCCTCAGGCAAGATACCTTGCCTTATTTACTATTTATAATTATATGCATCTTTATTTATTTATTTACTGCATATTTATTATCTGTTTTCAGTTGGATCCATTACTTGCTATTTTGTTCACTTTATTTTGTTTCGGTTATTTTTCCTTCTTGTTTTTTGTATGCATATGGACTTAGTCTTAGTGAACTACCTTCTGTTAGGGACCTTGGGAGAGAGAAGACAGTTAAATGTATGGGCTACCCAAATCCAAAAGCTGTAGTAACTGCGTACTACGGTAGTCGAGTCGCGAGGGTCACTAGCCTCGAGCTATGTGGACTGATGGGTCACGTGGGCCGCTAGCCTCGAGTTATACCGGCTGATAGTATTGGTATTGACGTGTGCGTGTTGAGAGTTGTTACATTGTCCTGGAGGAGTCAGCCTTCACCTGCCCATACATCGAGATGTCTTCTAAATTGCCTACTAGAAAGGATAGGAAACCTTAGCAAATTTCATGTTCCAATCATGGCATGGGAAAGTGTCACATCGCGGAATAGTAAGTTACCCCTTGTCCTTGTTTGGTTGTAGGGGTAGCCTACTATTTCGATGATGGGATATTGAACCGTGTTATGGTTTGGACGCTTTTACTTTATCTTTATTTTTTGGTGCATTTATATTCAGTTCATATGGCATGTTATTCCTGTATCTTGTTACGTCCCTCTGAGGACCTGGTTATCTCTCCAGGTGTGTGTGCTTCTGTGATATTGCAGGTGTTCTAGCCGAGGTCGCGATCTTCTCTATTCATTTGGAGATGACGTGTCTTGGGTCTTCCTTTGCTACTCTCGCCAAATCATTTCTGTTTCCATGTTTATTTTTTTTCCTTACTTGTTGGTAGTGGATTTGTCTCCGCCCAACGTATTGTACAAAGACTTATTACAGTTGAGTATATGATATCTTTTATTCTTCATTTGTGGATGAGATTAGATTACTCTTGGTTTACTGCATTTTACAGCTTATGTATACATACGAGTTTCCATATATTGGAGTATACTTCGTATGTATGCAGCTGGCATGGATACATACCTAGTCCTAAGTATTTTGGGACTGGGGCGTTACAGAAGAACTTGCATATTTCCTTAGTAAAGGTTTATCTTTGAATTACTCTGATGTATATCAATTTGTAAACCACTACATAGATACGATATACGCCCTAAAGAACGGAATAGGACCACACCTCTGCATGTCGGTCACGACGCCTCTCCTACGGGAAAAGTTTACCCAGAAAATATCCTCTACTTCATCGTTCCATCAAGAAAGAAGGATGAATAACTAATCATCTCCGGTCATATAGTAGGCGAGAGAAAGTTCGTTCCAGACTCTACTTTTCCCAAGCACAACACAGAAGCTGACTATGACTCTGGGAAAATACAACTTTTTCGGTATAGTTGGCATGCCAAGAATATCATCCAGAACGTGGGATATGACATCAAAAGCAAAAAAAGGCTAAATTACGGTCGAGGACAACGGTTTCCAATACGACACTTTGCTCCTCCCGGTAAACCCAAGAACTACTATCAAAGAAGCGGTGTTGGTCTGGGTTATGTCACTCCTCCAACAACTCCCGAAAGATCAGATGATGAAGCAGATCGTTGTTCTCATTCTTCTGATTCCTCTCTTTGGGACTCAGACTCCAGCATTGGCAACATATTCAAGATAACTCTGTCCATCAACATGGTTTCCGTTGACCAAATTGCAGACGATGACCAATCAATCGAGCTTAAACAATAGGCTCAAAAGATGGATACTAGGTGGGAGCTGCGCTTTGAACAACGTGAGCCACCTACCGAAGATGAAGTCGTCCAAGTCAATCTAGGAGATGAAGCATCTTTCAAACCAATCTTCATCAGCAAAAGTCTATCTGACAACGAACGCCAATCTCTTATACAGCTTATAAGAGAATATATCGACGTCTTCGCATGGAGCTATGAAGACATGCCAGGCCTGGACCTTAAAGTCGCCATGCACCGCCTGAATATTTCGTCTAAAGCTAAGCCGGTGAAGCAGCAACAACGACGATTCCGACCAGACGTCATGGAAGCCATCGAGAATGAAGTCAAGAAGCTCATTGCCAGTGGATTCATTCGCAAAGAACAATGCCTAGACTGGGTTGCCAACATCATCCCAGTCATAAAAAAGAATGGTAAAGTTCGATTCTGTATCGACTACCGTGATTTGAACTCTGCATGCCCGAAAGACGAGTTCCCTTTACCGATCACCGACGTAATGATCGACAATACTTTCGGCTTCGAGCGGATGTCCTTCATAGATGGGTTCTCAGGCTACAACCAGATCAAGATGTTCCCCGACAACGAGAAGCACACATCTTTTTGAACACCGTTGGGGGTATACTGCTATATGGTGATGTCCTTCGGATTAAAGAATGTAGGGGCGACATACCAGCGAGCCATGAACACAATTTTTTGTGATCATTTATGCAAAACTGTGGAGTGCTACGTAGACAATATCGCAGTTAAAAGTCGTCTCAAGGGTAACCACCTCCAAGACTTGAGAATGGTGTTCGAACTAATGTGTGCACACCAACTCAAGATGAATCCAACCAAGTCTTTTCTGTGAGTCTCCAGCGGCAAGTTCCTTGGTTTCGTCATCACTTCAAAGGGTATACATCTGGACCCGAAGAAAGTGAAGGCTATCCTCGATATGCATCCTCCAAGAAATCTCAAAGAGCTACGCGGACTACAAGGAAGGCTAGCCTACATCAACGATTCATTTCGAGCCTCTCTGGAAGGTGTCAACCATTCACTCAGCTCATGAAGAAAGGCGCATCTTTCGTCTGGACTGAGCAATGTCAAAGCGCATTCGACGACATCAAGGCGTATCTTACAAGCCCTACAATATTGGTAGCTCCAATAATGGGGAAGCCCTTCTTACTATATGTCCGCGCTATGGACCATTCTCTTGGCGCCCTATTAGTTCAGAAGAATGAAGGCGGCCATGAACAGGCAATCTACTACCTCAGTCGCACAATGGTGGGTGCCGAACACAGATACACACCGGTAGAGAAGGAATGCCTTGTACTAGTATTTGCCATCCAGAAGACACGCTACTATGTGTCTGGGCAGACTATCCACATTATATCCAAAGTCAACCCTCTCAAAATACTCATGACTAAATCGGGCTCACTCAATTCCCGTTTAGCCATATGGGCCATGCTGTTGACTCCATACGATATGATCTTCGTTCCTCAGAAGGCTGTAAAAGGCCAAGCATTAGCTGATTTCCTAGCAGCTCATCCGGTGCCAGAATCATCCAAACTCTACGACGAAATCCTCGACGAAGTGGTGGAGTCTAATACTACAACTGAAGAAATCCCTATTTGGCGAATGTTCTTTGACGACGCATCAAGAACAGGACCCAAAGGAAATATCATGGCTGGAGTAGGTGTCGTGCTCGTGTCACCTAATCATCTGGTTATACACCATGCATATTCTCTCATGGAACCATGCACCAACAACATGGCCGAATATAATACCCTATTAATCGGCCTGCAACTGGCAAAACAACTGGGAGTTGACTATCTAGAGGCGTACGACGATTCCAAGCTAATAGTTGGTCAGGTCCGAGGGGATTATGAAGTTCGCTACGAAGATCTCATCCCCTACCACAAAGCATCAATCGAGTTAGCGTCTACTTTAGCTGGATTCTTCATCGAGCACGTACCTCGACTATAGAATATAGAAGCAGATGCTCTAGCCGGTCTTGCTGTTTTCTTGACCGTTCCTACCAATACTCAGCAGTCGATCATAGTGTCTGGTCGAGAACTATTCTGTGTGAAAAATACCTTGCATGTTCATCACAGTTATGCAGCGAAAACAAACGTCGATGTCAAAGACTGGAGATTTCCTTTCATAGACTACGTTGTCTATGGAATCCTCCCCGAGGACCCGAAGGAAGCAGTATTCATCCAAAGGCGATCCCTCAGATTTTACTACGATACAGCTACCAAGATGCTATACCGATGCTCTTACGATGGGCTACTGTTACGATGCTTATTAGACACAGAAGCTAAACATGAACTTCGGGAGGCTCACGATGGAGTTTGTGGTGCACATCAACCAGGCCCCAAATTACAAGATCGCCTCAAACGAATGGGCTATTATTGGCCCACAATGATAGCAGATGCTGTTGAATATGACAAGAAGTGTAGAGCTTGTCAGTTCTACGTCGATTTTATTCATCAACCTTCGGAGTTTCTACACCCGACGGCAGCATCTTGGCCGTTTGAAGCTTGGGGCATGGACGTCATAGGACCAATCAGCCCGCCATCCTCCAAAGAACATTCGATTTATCCTAGCCATAACCGATTACTTCTCCAAATGGGCGGAAGCTATACCGCTCACCGAAGTGAAGGCATCGAACGTGATCAGTTTCATCAAACATCACGTTGTCTACCGCTTCGGCCTACCTCGCAGGATCATCCATGATAATGGTCCACAGTTCTCAAGCCATGCATTCTATCGGCTCTGCGATAGGAATCGAATCCAGAACGTAGCCTCTACTGCCTACAACCCAGCGGCTAATGGGCTAGCAGAAGCCTTCAACAAAACCATCATAAAAGTTCTCAAGCAGTTTATGTCTTCAAACAAGCGCGATTGGAATGAGAAGCTCGGTGAATGTCTATGGGCCTATCGTACAACGGTCCGGACTCCAACAGGCAGTACGCTATTCTCTCTGGTTTACGGGAGCGAAGCAGTTCTTCCCCTAGAAATCCAGATTCCTTCTCTTCGAGTAGCCCTAGCCAGCGAGCTGACTACCGAAGAAAGCTACCGTCTGCGACTCCAGGAGCTCGAAGCACTAGACAAAAATGCTTGTTAGCTCAGCAGCGCATTGAGCTATACCAAGCACACCTTTCCAGAGCTTTCAACAAAAAGGTGAAGGAAAGAATCTTCCAAGTCGGTGATCTGGTCTTAGCTGTGAGAAGACCAATGGTCATGACGTACAAAACAAAAGAAAATTCTAGCCTAAATGGGAAGGTCCTTTCATCATAGAATCAGTGTATTCCAATGGTGCGTACCGACTAACCAAGCCTGATGGTGACTTGCTCATGATGCCTATCAATGGCAAGTTCCTGAAGAAATACTATGTGTAACCTTTTTTGGTTCACATGTGTTCATTCATGTAAATGTACAGTACGATGTTTATATGATTCAAAAAAAACTATTTAACTATTATCCATAAAAAAACTATTTAACTATTATCCGTATTTCAAGAGTCTTGAATACGCCCTGGATAATAGGTCCTCTAAAATATTTCTCCAGTGGAATCATTTCCATTTTTGACTCCGTCCAAACTCGGTTTGACGAAAACAAGTCACGTCCCTATTACCTCTGAATTGTTTTCTGATAATTATTTCCCCAGTGGAATGATTAAATGTTTTGCCACGTCCACATAACCTATGAGCAAAGCAGTCATCAAGGATAGTCACGTCCATATTACCTCTGAATTATCCACTCCCCCCTATTGCTATATATCTTTCCATATCCATATTATCTCTGGTCAGATATAGAACATCCTCTGTTATTACGTCCATATTACCTCTACTAGCAGCTTCTTTAAACTTATTATCTATATTCGAATAACTTGAATATAAAATGGATAATAGGTCCACATCATAATCCTCCAGCAGAATACCCACAAGAAATATCCTTACTACGTCCATATTACCTCTAGCATCGATATTTCACAAAACCACATTCACTTCTGAAAAGATTTTTTTATTTTTATACTTGAATGTCTATCAAAAAACGGAAAAAAGGTACAAGATCCGTGATGACCAAAAAAAAAGAAGTTACAAAAATCAATGGGATACATAAGCGGTTTATGTTGCCCCTCAGAGCCGCGATTTTGGCCTCAGAATTTGCAGTAGATCGGCGCCGTGCCTCTTCTTGGCGAGCAGCTTCATCCTCGAAAAGGATCAGACTCAGATGCTCCCCCTCCAACTTTGCCAGCTGTTCTTCTAAACGGGCAGAAGTGGTGGCAGTCATGGCAGCTTGAGACAGATAATCCTCTTGTTCAGATATTGCCGCCCTCAAGTCGGCTTCCAGCTGGGCGATCTCGTTCTGGATCTGCACAATATGATTATACTTCTCGGTGATCTGCACAGCCAGCCTGTTCTTCGAGGCATCACGTGCCTCACTTGTAGTATTGAACTGGCCATACTGGTCAGCCAGCTCGCCAATCTCCCGAGCGAGGGCGTCCTTTCTTACCTGGAAGGTAGCCTTCTCCTCCGCAAGAGCTGTCATCAAAGCCTCGTCCTCTGTGCGGAACAGCGACGTCGGGCTCCGCTGTTTGGCATCCCGGAACCTGGCCACCTGACCCTCCAGGTCATTCAGGACCTTCCTCAGAGTGTTGGCCCGCTCTTTATAGCCAGCAATGATCTCGAGGGCCGCTACCTGGCATTCGGCAACAGCCTTCACAGGGCCGAAGGCAGTATTCTGATTCAGAACTCCAGGAAGCTTCATTTTCAGCACAGAGTAGAAAGCTTTGACAACTTCCTGGGCTATCTCCTCGTCTTCGGTGGAGGTCGTCGGAGAAGAGGCTTGGAAAGTTTTTTCCATTTCAGGAAGGAACACCTGACAAGAAGCCGAACCTGACAGGGAAAACAGTATAAACCAGTAACCAAAAAAGATGGAGAAAAGGCGAAAGAATTGTAATTTCGTACCTTCGTCTTGCTCAATTCCAACCTGGGCTGCGCCATCAACCTTGGTTTCAGGGAAACCAAGAACAGGCCCGAACTATTCAAAAAGAACAATATCAAGGCCCTGAGCGGCATCAAGCCTGATATCTTCTACAGGCTCAGTCGAAACAGGAGCGGATTCAACAACAGCCCCCTCAGCAGGCTGATCAGCTTCTCCTACTGTAGCCGATACCGGTTCACCAACAGCTCCTCCCACACCAGCAAAATTGGAAGAGCCAGGAACAACTTCTGTCCCTTCCCCAATGGCGAGGACCATCTTCGCGAGGGGTTCTCTTCCCTTGTCTACAAGGGAACATACAGTCGTGGTCAACCTCACGAGGAGCACACAAAATTGAAGTCTAAAAATCTCATCCGAAGAGAGACGCAAAGGCAACGTACCCGCAGGAGGACGATCCGATTGGACTTGGTTCTCATCCAGCTCTTTCATCGTATTTCCTATTGCAGACATATCCCCCACAGATATGTCATAGGAGAAACTGATCTTCTGATCACCGTCAGGGTCTAGGCCTTCGCCCCGATCACCCCGTTGCTTAAGTCTTACAGCCGAAGAAGACCCGCCCTCATTCATCAGTCGAGGACGAACAGGGGACTCTGTCGTCACATCCACCTCCTCAGATAAGGAGGCATCTGCCTCAGCTGTAACTTTGGGGTCCTGTGCAAAGGATAAACGCAAAGGAGAGAAAGCTTCCAAAGGCTTGACCAGAACGGATACGGAGTCTAGGAAAGGGTCTACCTCCCGAATGGCAACGGCCTGCAACGCTGTATTCCGAGAAGACCTTCTGGGAGGAGGCGAGCCGGCACCCACGCCCGCAACCTTCTTTCTCCGGGAAACAACTACATTTGTCATTTTTGGCCATGGCACCAGCTCGGTGGGAGCCTTCCTCTTATGAGGAACGGTAGGAAGTGGTTCTTCAGTGTCCTCTCTCCGAGGCACTGCAATGATAGGCTCTTCAACAACAACTCTCTGTTGCGGCGCTACAGCTGGTTCAATGGTGGGCGCGACGCCTTCCTTTCTGCTACTCCCCATTGCACGTGCTCGTCCTATATCAGCAAGGGTAGGGGCAAGCTTGGTCCCCGATACAAAACTATGCTCACGGTCATACCCAGAAAGAAAGGTATTGACCTGGATATAGAACTTAGCAGAAGCAAAGAGCATGTGGGTGTCGGGTTTATCCTCGGGCAGGGTAAAAACTGCCCCTATACATCCAGTGTTGTAATAGCCCCATGCACGCGCCCCGTCGACCAGACTCCCTATCGACTGGAGATGAGGACTGGGATTGCCTAAGAGAAGCTGGCTATAGCCAAATTGCCGTGCAAAGCGGCTTGGCAAGTAAGGTTCTAGGAAAGTGTGGTTCCTGTTCCTGTATACCAGATGGGAAGGCCTAATGGATTAAAGCCAACGAAATGCCCCGATAGGAAGGCTAGTAGTGAGTGCTCCCTCATCTACAAGGGTATCCAGCGCGCGACCACTACCAGATAGTGGCGATACTCTGAAGAATTCATAATTCTGCAGAAAACTCAAAGCCCTCCTACAAGCAGGCACCCCTGTAATGGTCCAATTCGTGTCTCTGAACCTCCGAATGAAGGCATCTCCCGCCAAAGAATCTGCCATCAGCCCGATGTTCATCAATTTGGGACAATGCAGTACCAGCCACCCCATCAGATAGTGGAAGGGTAACTCAGTCCTAGCAAAGTCCTTCCTGTCTTCGGATGTTATCGCGTGCACAACAAAATGACGCAAACCCCGTTGAATGGCACAGACCATCGCGGAAAGCAATGCAAGACGGTGTTCGAACGCCAGCTTCACAGCCGGAAGTATCATCCCCAGGCTGATTCTCTCAATAGACCCTGAACCGCCAGGGACTACGCAGTCACGAAGCCATATCATCAGGAAAGCGGCAAGCACTACCTTTTCTGACATCTTGAACTTGACTTGTCTGAAGAAATGATAAATCAGGAAATTTTCCTCAGGATCATCCCTACCGTCAATATCTGCAGCTCCGTGATCTGTCATCAGCCGATCTATCTTAGAGATTGTCAAGGGCTTAGGCGATGAGAAGGAGACTGGGCCGTTCCCCTTCTCTGGTGAAAACATAGTTGGTCCAAGACCTCGTATGCGAGATGGACCCCTCGGTCTTACCTTTCTTCGTAGTCTGGTGACAAATAAAGAAGTGACAAAGTAACTCTTTGTACATATTCATCATATCAGAGCTCTCCTTCTCTAAATCTAATATCTCTGCATCACTGGGGACGTATTCTGCATATGGTTTCGCCCCCCAGGGAAGTTTGGATACCGCCTGTATCTCATGAAGAGCCAAATCTATCACCCCACCCGGATTGAAGAAGGTGCACGTATGATAGTTGTACAGCTCTACCAAGGAGACGAACATCGGCCAGTTAACCTTGATGCCATACTGAGTGGCCCTGATGGCATAAAGAAGACTGACAATTTTTAGGGTGGCCTCATAAGTCGACAACACCTATCCAGTAAGGTCACTCTAGAACGAAACAGGATGTCTCCAGCCTTCCATCCGCATCTTCCCTTCCGAAAATGACTCCTTCTTCGACAGCATCAAGTTAGAAAGAGTCTCAGCAACATAGGGATGAAGATCAGTCGGGACATCGTTCAGTGTAACACCCGGTTGTAGCCCCCTCATGGAATAGGAAGTGGAACCCTTGGCACACTTGAACGTGTCCTTCTTCCGGTTACCAGAGTTGAACTGGATCCTGCCAGAAACAACCCCAGGCAGTTTAGGAGTCAGGTCCCATTTCATTTGCCTTTGCACAACCAGATCAGCAAACGCCGACAGAGGGTACTAGCGCTTCATAGATGGCAGCCCTATTCTTTGGTCATTCAATGTAACTACCAAAGATTCTTCTAGACATATCGTTGCGTCATCCTCAAAACCTATGCTGTCACCGAATAGGAAGTACGGCTTCTTCCAACAGTGCGATCCTCTAAGCTTCTCATTATTTATCATCTGCTTCAGAAAGGTATTTTTCTGTTCAATTATGGCAATCGCCCGTTCCGCAGGTTGATCTTGGCTGATCTTTGTCTGAACATCGCTGATCATGCTGGTTATAAGGCTTGTACCAAGAACATGGCAAGCAGAACCGAAAGGAATACCGCCAAGCTCCGGGACAAACATGTTTACTGCAAGGACAGAAGAGAAAGTCAGACTCAGAAATCCGCAGAAAAAGCTAAGTCCTGAAAGACTCTTATGCGCCCAAAGGGCTATGCGTCCAAAACAAGTGGGCGCATAACACATGAACAGTACGTGGGCGCATAAACATGTCATAGCACGTAGGCGTATAACACATGGGCGCATAGCACACCACAGTGTTGGCGCATGACTTCTGTGGGCACATAATGATGCTCACAGAAGTATGTTGCCTTAGGCGCATGCGCCCAGGCAGAAGAAAAGTCTGAGCGTCACAAATTAACGCTCGAGACTTTGTTCTTTAAGCGTGCCCTCACCCAGAATCGGGTCCTGGATTGCCGAAGACGCTGCCGCGGGAGGAGAGTCACTCGGCGCAGACCCCTTTCCCTTCGTGGATGTCTTGGCGACCTTGGGAGACATGGTTCTCGAAGAAAGAAGATGATGAGTTTTCTAAAAAAATTCTAAGAGAGGAGAATAATGAGCTTTTCTCTCTCCTTCAGGGCTTATTTATAGGCACATGCCGCTTCTTATGCGCCCACTAAGCTTTATGCGCCTATGCTCCCATGGCGTAGTATGCGCCTACAATGGCCTATGCGCTCAAGTGAAGAACCAGCTCCTTGCACACTATGCGACTTCCACTTGCTGACGTGGACAATGTATGAAGGATGGACCTTTTTAAATTCCATCCCGATGAATCTGTCAGTTCAGATTTCAAGGAAGATCTCAACAGTCGTATCTCCCTGACAGGCTGGCCCAAATACTATGCGTCCAAGGAGAGAAGCCGTGCTATGTGCCCATTACATCACGAGAAGAAGATCCATGCTTCTTTTAAAGTATTTCGAACTTGTTCAAAGTATCGAAAACTTTGAAGGGGGTCTTGTAGAAGCATGAAAATTTTTTTAGCAATGAAGCCCCATACGCCCAAACCAGTGAAGCTCCATGCGCCCAGCCAGTCAAACTACATGTACCCCAGCCAGTGAAGCTCTATGCGCCCAGCCAGTCAAGCTCCATGCGCCCCAGCTAGTAAAGTTTATGCGCCCAGCCAGTTAAGCTTCATGCGCCCAAGATTAGCTTCCCCAAAAGGAGGGCACATAGCCCGAGACATGGCTATGCGCCCAAGCCTGACTCAGTCAAAGACATGATCAAAACGTGCAGCGAAGCACACAACCACGTCAGTCTCCACGAGCAGTCGTACACCGAAGCATGCGACCACGTCAACACCACGACCAACCCACGATCTCACAGCCTGCATGCGCCTACACCCTATGCGCCTAAGGCAGGACTATGCGCCCACATGAAAACCAGTGTGTTTCCTTCACGTGGGTGCATAACATCATTCCAGGTCAAGAACGACTATAAAAGGTGGTCTCATCCCTCTTCAAAATACAGAACGGAGAGCATTTTCAAGAGCCAAATTGCTGCACTTCTTACCAGAGAGCCGAGAGTTAGCAATTTTCTTAGGTTTTCTCCCACTTTTATAATCGGAGTGTCAACGGAGTAAAAGAGCAACTGCCGCTCGATCTCTATTGTCCCATTCCCCAGAATTCTTTTTTGTACTCAGGGATCCTCAGTACAGGATCTCTCAGGCGTACTTAATTTGTGGTGCCTTGTGCCAATAAAAAAGACAGCATTTTTTGTTCTTTTTGTGTGTGTCTACAGCGACGAAAGCCCACAAGAAGTATCTGATTAGATCAGAGAAGAAGAGAAGGAAAGAAGAAAGAGAAAGGCTGCTTTGTTGGGGTGATAAGATCACCGTTTCTTAAAATAAGATTCGCTATATACGATCCGCTTCCAGGAACCAGCAAGTTCTAGAGAACTTTTGGAACGCTCGTCAGTCAATATTTGAGACTTTACAGACTCTCTTAACTCTCTTTACGGACTCTCTTAACTCTCTTCTTTGGTGTATCTTTCAAAGGAGGCCAAGGGCCTCTATTTATAGGATGGAGTGAGACTTCACCTCTTCTCCTATCCGATGTGGGACAAAAATACCAATACTCAAAAATAGAGTTTGATATTTTAGATCATCCCACAATCAGCATAGAAGTGTGTCAGTCCACGCCTACCCCCCGAACACTCACGTGCATGTACGAGACATCCTGGAGTCCGTGTTCGAGTCCGAGTGTCATCCTGTTTCCCGTTATATATATTTTCGTATGCTTATACGAGATTTCTGGCATTTATTAGGTGGACCGTAGTTAAACTTATTTTGCTTAGCCTGTAGAAGCATGGAATTTCACAACCAGAAAGCCCATGCGCCAGACACTACATGCGCCAGAACTCAGATGAAGAACTTCACAGCAAAGTCAATAACTATAGACATTTGAAGAAGGACTTTTTATTTATATATAAAAGTCTATTACATGTCTAGAAAAGGGTGTACAAAGGAGAATTCCTACAAAGGAAAGAGCCTAAGTCTACAGCCAGTGGCCATCATGCGCCTTCAGATAAGCGCAGCGGCCACCATGCGTCTCCAGATAGGCGCAGCATCACTATGCGCCACCAGTGAGGCGCAGCAGATATCATGCGCCTCCATCCAAGCGCATCCCATCATCTCTTCAGCAGCTCAGTTATGTGCATCCCTTCAGCCAAATTCTTCCAGCCAGGCTCACCTGGCCGAGCAGAGCCCAGTTATGTGCCGCTCTTCCAACCAGGCTCGCCCGATAAATGCTTCGACACAAAGCATTTAACCCTCTGGCTGGAACTAAGGAAGAGAAGAGAACCGCAAATGCTGTGGCCAGGGGAGGCTTCGAAAGAGCCTCCAAAGCCGAAGGAAGACCGTGATCGAAACCACGGCTAAAGGAGCAGCTTTCGACACGATCAAAATGGGGAAACCCCACTTTGCAGGAAGAGAGAGCCTTGCACCGCCATTTCGATCTACGGCTCTTCCGGAATAACGGAGACGAGGCTCGAGCATCCTTATCTTTGGATGCAACAGGCACCTTCCGCCTGCCTCAGAAGCCCTTGACTCCGTCTTTTGGATGTAACAGTCACCTTCAAGTGCATCAAAGACAACACAGCGTCTCATCTTCACCCTCGGGAGCACTTCGTCAGCAGAATGCACCCGTATGTTCAAATTCATATTGGAAGTACGTGAGGGAATGAGAAGCAAATCTTCTCTCCATGCCACTATTTATAGGCCGGGCAGATCAAACCCACGCGCCAAGTGGATGGCCCTCCGAATTCCGTGCAATGAATTTACATTAAATGGATGAACCGGATGCCTCGAATTCAGCCAAACGGCTATTTATAGCACTCGAAGAGCGAGACAGCCGCATCATTAAAAGACATGTCCGATGCGCCAGCCAGACAGCGCATCACACGGACGCGCCCTTCGGCGTCAGGCGCATCATACAGACGCGCCCTACAGTACTCGGCGCATTATAGAGGATGCACCCCCACACATCTCCATACCGAGTGGAACGCCAACCGATGCGCCCACTCAGCTGTCCATCGAACGTCACCAACATTGAATGCTGAACTGACAGAGTTGGCAGCACGCCTCCCAAAGTCTGAACAGTTGACAGCTTTTTCAGAGAACGAAGCGTCGGCAACGTCAGCATCATCATGACTCCGACGGCTACTGCCACGTGGCCATCCGCATGCGCCTCTACGGCCATGCGTCCAAACCCGCATGCGCCTCTACGGCCATACGTCCAAACCCGCATGCGCCTCTACGGCCATGCGTCCAAATCAGCATGCGCCTCAAAAGCCATGCGCCTCAGACTGCTCTCTGATCCCGAAAGACAGAAGGAAAGTCGCCTGCATGCGCCTCAAAAGCCATGCGCCCCAAATGGTTTGTAACTCCTAAAGGTTATGAGCCGCAGCCTCCTCCTGCGCCCAATCCAAGGCACAGCCCACCAGATCACTCCTCTCCACCAAATCCGAGATCTTCGAACCATGAGTCGACGACACGTGTCTTTTGACTCAACTCGTCCAAGATTTCAGCAACGGAAAGATCTTCTCCCTGCTACGTGCCGACTCACAACAGCAGTATGAAGAGTTCTCCCCCTCGATCAGGGCGCAGCATCCATGCGCCTCCATCAGCAACCTCCACGTGGCGTTCCCACACCGGCGCATCCTACATGCGCGCATGAGCAGCCAGCCTGCAAAACTATAAATAGAAGGGTCATCTCCTTCACACACACAGACAGAGACTCAGAACATAAGACTCACAAAAAGAATCCACAACAGAGAATCACCGGAGAGGCAGTTCTAGACACTCAACGTCTTACTCCTCTCAGCAAGCTCCAGCACCCAGAGCAATCAACACCTTCAGAGAACCGATAACCGCCGTCAGCCGGTCAACGGAGTCAACGCATTACCACTCGCTCCATTGGCACTAAGGACCCAGCTTAAACAAAAGTGTACTCCTAGGACTACATCTAAGTCCTATATTGTATCACTGTTCTGTTTGTATTAAGATTTCAATCAAAACAATTTTAATGGCAAACAAGCTGGCGACTCTGCTGGGGACCTCTTTCTTCTCTACCGAGAAAGTCGTGTCACAGGCCGACGACGTGAAGGTGGGCTCCTCCAACAAGACGCTGGTAGTGCGCCTCAATCAACAGGCGTACGAGGAGTTCATTTCTGAAGGAAGTGCGAGTCCTTCGAAGCGGCTGTCGAAGCCGAAGAAGACCCGCGCAGTCTGGGTGCACAAAGTCGACGCCTCGGGCACCACCGTTGAAGGGGATGCGCCCATCCAGCCTTCCCTTCTTGCTGACGTCCTCAACAGTCAAGGTGCGCCCGCTGATGCAGCGCATCTCTCGGGGAAGCGTGCGGCTGACCACGTTCCCCAGCCATCTTCCTCTCAGGCGAGGAAGATACGTCGACGGAGCAGGGGCGCAGCCAATGCCCCGCGCATTACTTCTGATGCGCCACAACGAGCCTCTATCTTCGACAGACTCACTCGCTGTAATGGCGAGGAGAATTTGGATGCTGAGTACTATGCGCCCCAGCGGGCTGGTACGAAGAAATCCAAGGCGGCACGGGCCACGCGCCACAAACGTGCTATGCCAGCAGCCGGCCAGAGACACGCGCTTACAATCACGCGCGCTGCCGATGGCAAGCTGTACAAGGTTGACTCAAGTGCTCCCGCACTGACAACGAGTCGACCTTCAAAGTCCTCATCTCACTTGGGCGCATTCACTGCGTGCACAACCAAGCCGAGAGAGGCAAACTCAGTGGTCTTGAACTCCCGCGCCTCCTCTGGTTGTGCGTTTGAGGTCCGTTCAAGTCACTTCAAATGCTGTGGTTCCCCCACTACTGATCGTGATGCCTGCTTGGTATTAGATCAGGGGGCGCAGCACTCACCCGACCACCCCGGCGCTTGGCCCTGCCATGCGCCTGAGAGGGGTGTGAGGGTAGCACTCTCCTCCAACGACTTGCGCAACGTGATCACTCACAAGCGCCGGTCAGGAGAGTTGACCAACAAGCACGATGCGCCTCTCACGGGGCACACTTGTGCAGTGGTCACCATCAACTGCTGTTGCAAGACGGCAGTACCGCCAAAGCAGTCGGTCTTCCAACGGCTACAATCATCGACACCCCTCCGACATCGCCTTGGGACGAAGGTGTCAGCAAAAGAGGAACTAAAGATTGCGTCATGCAACGTGATCTCCAATTCCTCATCTGTCCGGAAGACGACTGCCAATTCCTCGTCTTCATCCAAAAGCCAGCCGAGGAAAACCAAGGCAGCTGTCACGACCTCTGGAGTGTTCGAAGGCACTCGGTCGAGGAAGAAGTCCTTGGAGGAAGCTGGGGGTAGCCAGACCCTTGTTGAGCCTCCTTCCGAAGACGAAGATGTCCAAAGCACAGCTGCGGCGGATCTTCATCAAAGCGAAGATGGCCTCCCTGAAGCCCCTCAAAATGACGATGTCCTCCAGGACACCGCCGGGGGTAGCGCTGAAAATGAAGAGGCCCTTCAAGACAGAGCTGAGGGCAGTCAGGCCCTTGTAGATGCGCCTGTAGAAGACCAACTCCAGAATGTGGCTGGGGGTGGCCAAACACCAGGAGAAGTAACTCCCCCACATGAGAGCGAGGCTGAGAGCGAAGCCTCAACTAATCCATCCACTTCCGGCCGTGTCATGACAGTATACATGACCGGGGGTGATCTTGAGGCTGATGCGCCGCCACAGGACATTGTCCAGCGCATAGACTCGTTAGAGGGAGGACTCAAAACCCTCTCTGCCTCAATGCAAGCACTGACTCAAGCAGTGTTTGAGATGCGGTCGGCCTTGATCAGGACGCCTTCAAATGGTCCCGACCCAGGAGCTAATGGAGAGTCGAGTGTGCCCCTCCAGCGGACACCCTCAGACACAGAAGCACCCCGGACATCGGAGCCCTCAAACGCTCCACTCCAGGTGGTACCTCCTTCCCCGGCTCCTAGCTCCACGGAGGACGTGGTCGAAATGATCAAAGATCTGCGGGAGCGCTTCGAGTCCAAGAACAGGCAGGAAGAACGCCAGAAGATGGGCATTCCCCAGCCTTATCCCCTTGAGTGGAACAAGGTGGTTTATCCCCCAAAGTATAAACCACAAACACTCACGCCGTATGACGGAAAGGACTCTCCACGACGGTACCTGACGTACTTCCAGTCGCAGACAGGGCATCTTCCGAAGGAGGACGCACTCCTCACCAGCATCTTTGTTGGGGCCCTGAAAGGGGTGGCGTATGACTGGTACTGCAGCCTCCCCGATAATTCCATATCGTCCTTCGACGACCTGACACGCCTCTTCCTCGACCGCTTCTACGACGGTGGAAAGGACATGACGATGGCGTCTCTCATTGAGATACGCCAGAAGGACAAGGAAACGGTTCGGGCATTCATCGAACGCTTCCGTCAGGCCTGCTTCAGGTTACCTCCAGGCATGCCAGAACATGCACTTCTCTCCGCTTGCAGTATGAACATGCTGCCTGCAGTAAAGCTCTGGCTTAACTCTACTCCCCCTCCCGATTGGAGCTCCCTAATCATTGAAGCTGAAGCTGCAGAGAAGAAGGCGGCCAATGCACGTCTTCTGGGTGTTAGCTTCCCCGCCTTTGACGATAAGGGGAAAAAGTCCGCAACCAACAATTTCGGATGAGAAACAAAGGGGAAACAGGCATTGACAGTTAATGCCTCGAAGGGCGCATCTGCGCCTACTCAAAAGCCTCCATTGGCACCGAGACCCAAGGAGGTTTATTCATTCAATGATGACGACACCCTACAACTCTTTGAGATACTGAAGCAGGGTGACAAGATCAAGCTTCCGGACCCGAAGCGGCCCGATGAAGTCGGGAAGGTGGACAACCCAAGGTACTGTCACTACCATCGGTTTGTCGGACACCCGACTAAGGACTGCTACGTCCTCAAAAATTACATCCAGCGCATGATCAATGCGGATGTAATCTCCGTCGATTACGAAGAGAAGACGGTGTCAGCTAATGTGGTGTCACTTCAGTTCTGCACCTTGCCGCCGACTACCACACAAGATGGCGTCGTCCCCATCCCTAAGGCGACAATGGAGGTGGTGAATTTGCCACCCACCCGTGACAATGTGAGTGGACTTGTCCCACTCACCACATCTCGAGGAGAGGTCCTCTGGGTTCACCCCGACCTCGTCTCCGAGGTAACTCAACCGGAGGTATGCCCTACCTCCAAAGCAAAAGGCAGGAAGATCAAGTCTTGCCGCACGGTCTCTTCTTCAACGGAAGAGGCGCTTCCTGTGCAGACGCGTGCACAACAGAACTCCCAGCCCGGTGAAGCTGCCGCCGAAGTGGTGCCTCCTGGCACCATCCCTGAGGAGGGTCCATCCAAGCCCTCAGCAGCCAATAAACAAAAGCAAGTGGAGGCCCGTTTCGACAGACCTCTGCGGAAAGAAAATGCTTCGGGGCTAGCCAAGCCCCACAATTTTGACATTCTGGCACAACTGGCCAGTACTCCTGCACGCTTGTCTCTGTTCGAGCTCCTGCGTCTCTCCAAGGACTTCCGAGAAGCTCTTTACGAAGCTCTGAAGGATGCCGAATCCTTTCTCAGTCAGGTCAAGCAGCCTGAAGACCTCCCAACTACTTGTGCACACTGTCATTGTGCGGATGAAGTTATCCCAAACATAACCTTCACCCAACAAGACATGCTGCTCAAGCATCACCGACATAACCGACCGTTGTATTACACAGGGTACATCGGTTCGGTAAAGGTGAGCAGGATTCAGATCGATCCGGGGTCTTCCCTAAGCATCATTCCAAAGGCGCTGCTATCAAAGTTGGGGATCCCAATATACCGGCTAGCGCCCTCCAATACGACCATCAGCGGCTTCAACGCCAGCAAGAGCGAGCCACTGGGCAAGATCCGGCTGAAGTGTCACATCGGCAGCCTCAAAACTGAGGTGACTTGTTATGTGGTGGATGCCGAGGTCAACTACAACATCTTACTCGGACGACCATGGTTACATGAGTACATGGTGGTGCCCTCCACGCTCCACCAATGCATGAAATATGTATCCACCAACGGCGTCATCCGGACGGAGTTTACGGATATCGATCCCTTCAAAGGGATTGAGGCCTACTTCACCGATTCCGACTTGTACAAGCCACTTGACGAGGAGGAAGCCAACGATGCCGATGATGAAGCAGAGACGGCAACAGAGCCGGACTTGGAACCCGAAGCGACTCCTGACGCCCCCTTGAAAATCCGTCTGAAAGGGAGACCACCCCAGAAGGCGCCTCCAATGAGCATCAAGCTATCAGGAAAAGCGCCAGCTCGCGAAGCCCCCCTGAAGATACGCCTCAAGGGGAAGCCACCACAAACAGCGGCTCCCCTAGTGGTAAAATTACAAGGGAAGGCGCCACTCATCGAAGGCGCAACCGAGGCACCCCTCAAGGTGCGTCTTAAAGGCAAGCCGCCACAGTCATCCAAGATGCCGGAGAGGGCTCACATAACCCTCTCAGACCCCAAAGTCAGAGCGGTGGAGGACTCTCCTGATCCGGCCCCAGTGCTTACAGACGAGGAGCTTGGCGAATATATCTCTGCTGATGTAGACGCACCCTCCTTCGACAATGTAATTCCACGGGATAAAATCTCGTACTTTATCAATAATAGAGTGTCTTTCAATTATTCCTGTCTTCCACATTGGAATGCCATGTATACATTAGACAACGCTCTACGGTCGTTGCAAACACAAGTAACGACCGTCTACCATAATCAAATAGTCCCGTCTCAAGGAGTCTTCATAGTCCCTCCACGAAGCCGAGACGAAGGCACCATCATCTCAGGCAAAATCGAGCGTCGTCGGAACCTCCCGTCGATCGAGCCCGAACCTGATACCGGCAGAGTACAAGTCTATCGATACACGGATGCGGCTAAGCACATCATCCAAAAGATGGACTACGACCTGAAAAGCAATAAAGGCCTAAACTACGGCAAGGGTCGGCATCTCCCTGTCCGGCTTTCGATGCCCAATGGAAAGCCACAGGATTACTATAATCAGACTCGACGGGGGTTAGGCTATGTCACGCCGCCATCAACTCCAGAGAGTTCAGACGCAGAAGACATAGAACATTCCCACTCATCAGAAGCATCGACGTGGGATTCCGATACCAGTATCGGATCAGTCTTCAGGAAAGTGCTGTCAGCTAACATGACATCGGCGCAACCTCAGAAAGATGAAGGCGAAGATCAACCGCCGGAACCCTTCGAAGAGGAACCCTGGGCTCAACGCCTAGGAGAACAATGGGAGTCTCGTTTTGAGTTACGAGAACCTCCCACCGAAGACGAAGTCGAGCAAATCGACCTCGGGGATGGGTCTTCTTCTAAACCCATCTTTATCAGCAAAAGCTTAGAAGGAGAAGACCGAGAATCTTTAGTCCAACTCGCTAAGGAGTATATCGACGTCTTCGCCTGGAGCTACGAAGACATGCCGGGTCTCGATCCACAGATCGCGACGCATAGGTTGAACATCTTACCAGATGCCAAATCTATCAAACAACAACAGCGACGCTTCCGCCCGGACATCATGAACGCCATCGATCAGGAGGTGGATAAACTCTTGACCAGTGGCTTCATCCGTGAGGAACAATACCCGGACTGGGTAGCCAACGTCGTCCCTGTCACCAAGAAGAACGGGAAGATACGAGTCTGTATCGACTTCAGGGATCTCAACTCTGCTTGCCCGAAGGATGAATTCCCGCTCCCAATCACCGATGTAATGATCGACAACACATGTGGCTTTGAACGCATGTCCTTCATGGACGGGTATTCAGGCTACAATCAAATCAAGATGTTCCCCGATGACGCAAAACACACGTCATTCAGGACTCCAAAGGATATTTTCTGCTACACAGTAATGCCCTTCGGCTTGAAGAACGCCGGTGCAACGTATCAGCGAGCTATGAGCACCATCTTCCGTCAACATCTTCGCAAGACAGTTGAGTGCTATATTGACAACATCGCAGTCAAGAGCCGCCTCAAAAGAGATCACCTACAGGACCTAAAGACGGTCTTCGATCTCATGCGGGCACATCAACTCAAAATGAACCCCGCTAAATCCTTCCTGGGGGTTTCTAGCGGCAAATTCTTGGGCTTTGTCATCACGGCAAAAGGCATTCATGTCGATCCCGAGAAGACTAAAGCCATCCTTAACATGGACCCTCCGAAGAACCTTCGAGAACTTCGGGGCTTACAGGGACGTTTGGCATACATCCGGAGGTTCATAGCAAACCTCTCCGGTAGATGTCAACCCTTTACTCAGCTCATGAAGAAGGGAGTCTCTTATGTCTGGTCAGAGGAGTGCCAAAAGGCTTTCGACGACATCAAGGCTTACTTAACAAGCCCACCAGTCCTAGTGGCACCTGTCGCCGGCAAACCATTCCTCCTCTACGTCCGTGCCATGGATCATTCCCTCGGCGCTTTGCTGGCTCAAAACAGCGATGCAGGCTACGAGCAAGCAATCTACTACCTCAGTCGAACACTCATCGGGGCCGAACACCGGTACAACCCCGTTGAAAAGGAGTGCTTGGCTTTGGTGTTTGCCATTCAGAAGACTCGTCATTACGTCTCGGGCCAGACAATTCACGTCATCTCCCGAGTCAATCCGCTCAGAGTTCTCATGACGAAGCCAGGGTCATTAAACTCCCGGCTGGCTACATGGGCGATCCTACTAACACCATACAACATGGTGTTTGTCCCACAGAAGGCAGTTAAGGGTCAGGCTCTGGCTGACTTTTTAGCTGCACACCCCATCCCAGAATCTTCAAAACTCTATGAAGACATCCCGGATGAAGTTCAAGAATCAAACGTCACTGAAGGAAGCCCCGTTTGGCGAATGTTCTTCGATGGCGCTTCAAGAACGGGCTCCAATGGCCAAATCATCGCAGGAGTGGGGGTAGTCTTAGTCTCCCCCGATCAGCTGGTCATCCAGCGCGCATACTCCCTTTCGAAGCCGTGCTCCAACAATGTTGCTGAGTACAATGCACTCGTCATGGGACTCCAGCTAGCACAACAGCTGGGGGTGGATCATCTGGAAGCCTACGGCGACTCGAAACTCGTCGTAAACCAGATTCGGGGGCAATACGAGGTTCGCCATGAAGATTTGATCCCTTACCATGAAGTTGCATTGAATATCATTTCAACCTTCACTGGGTTCTTCATCGAACATGTACCCCGCCTACAAAACTTGGAGGCTGACGCTCTAGCTGGCCTCGTAGCCTTATTGGCCGCGCCCCTTGGGACTCAACACTATGTCACGGTAACTGGCCGAGACTTGATTTGTCCCAGAAATAACCTATGTTTGCAAATGGCTCACGCCATGCCGACAAATACTGGGGTTAATGTCCGAGACTGGAGGTTCCCGTTCATCAACTTCGCTGTCTACGGAATCCTTCCAGAGGACCCGAAGGAAGCCGTCTCAGTCAGGAGACGCTCTCTTCGATTCTACTACGATACAGCCACTAAAACGCTGTACCGACGCTCCTTCGACGGGCTTCTCCTTCGATGCCTGTCTAACGAAGAAGCGGCCGAAGCTCTTCGAGAAGCTCATGACGGAACTTGCGGAGCTCACCAACCAGGGCCTAAGTTGCAAGATCGACTGCGACGTATGGGCTACTACTGGCCAACCATGGTTACCGACGCAGTGGAATATGCTAAGAAGTGCCATGCATGCCAACTTTATGCAGACTTCATACATACACCGTCGGAGCCGCTACATCCTACAGTCGCCTCCTGGCCCTTCGAAGCCTGGGGCATAGACATTGTAGGGCCAATCACCCCTCCTTCATCGAGAGGACATCGCTTCATCCTGGCCATCACCGATTACTTCTCCAAATGGGCGGAAGCAGTCCCACTAGCAGAAGTAAAAAGCTCCAGGGTGGTCAGCTTTATCAAACACCATGTCATTTACCGTTTCGGGGTACCCCGGCGAATCATCCATGACAATGGTCCTCAGTTTATCAGCCACATTTTTAGCAGGTTCTGTGACAAGAATCGCATTCAAAACGTGGCCTCAACCGCCTACAATCCGGCAGCAAACGGATTGGCCGAGGCATTCAACAAAACTATCGTCAGGCTACTCAAAAAAGTCGTGTCATCCAACAAACACGACTGGGACGAAAAGCTTGGCGAATGCCTTTGGGCCTACCGCACAACGGTACGGACCCCAACAGGCAACACTCCATTCTCCCTGGTCTACGGGAGCGAAGCAGTACTGCCTCTCGAGATACAGATACCTTCGCTCCGCGTGGCAATCACAAACGATCTCACAGAAGAAGATAATCAACGTCGTCGTCTGCGGAAATTGGAGGCACTTGACGAAAAGCGTCTCCTAGCTCAACAACGCATCGAACTTTACCAAGCCCGTATATCACAGGCTTTCAACAAGAAGGTCAAGCAAAGAACTTTCCAAGTTGGCGACCTGGTTTTAGCAGTCAGAAGGCCAATGGTGTTAACTCACAAGACACCAGGGAAGTTCGAGCCCAAATGGGAAGGACCCTTCATCATTGAGACGGTATACTCAAACGGTGCTTACCGGCTCGCCAAACCCAATGGGGACTTGTTCATGATGCCCATCAACGGCAAGTTCCTAAAGAAGTACTATTCTTGACATCCTCTAAGACATGTATTTCCCCAAACAACCTCTTTTCACAAAATCAAACGCTTCCGGAACCCAGCTGTTCCGTGGCATCCTTCCGTAGAAAGATAACCACGTCCACATTACCTCTGAGTTGTCTCTCTACATCCTACAAAGCGGAACCTTACACTTCGTAAGCTTACGCTATCCTTCATGTTTACCACGTCCACATTACCTCTAAGTAAACATCCCGTACAAACAACTCCTACGTTGTCGTACATTGATCGCAGAACTTCCACGTCCACATTACCTCTGAGTTGTTCAGCGTATCCCACAGGATCATTCCTACCACGTCCATAAACACCTCTGAGTAGGAAGATTCTATCATTTGAACCTAATGATTGCCATGTCCACATTACCTCTGAGCAAACATGTTGGTTCCTTTATACTTATTATCTGTACCTAAAAACCAAGGTGCGCAAAAGATAATAGGTCCACATAAATCATCAAGTTCATGAAATCAAAAATGAACACATCAAAGAGATAGTGTATTTCTTTATTTTTCAAAAGAGAGTACAGAAATATGCTATTTCCCCAGCAAGAATTGAAAAAAAAAATACACATAAAAAGAAGAGAAGCTACAATCTCCGATCCTCCCCAGGGTGGGATGAGAGTTCTCTGACTCGACGTCTCAGGTCGGCAGTGCGAGTTTCCACAGTCGCCTGGACTCGCAGCTCGGCTTCTTGACGCATTAACCTGACAGCCTCAGCAGAAGTTTTACTCTCATACTTCTCATCAAGCTGTCGTCGCTGTTGAGCCAAAGCAAGGGTCCGCTGAGTAAGAGTCGTTTCCTCCCGTTTGAATGCCACGTGTTCAGCCAGGACGCGCTCAGCCTCTAGTTGAAGTTGGGCCCGCTGGTCTTCAAGACGGCGCATCTGAGCATCAACTTCTGCGATGTTAGCATCCACCGCAGCCCGCTTCTCCGTCGTCTTCTTCATAGATTGAGACAGCTGCTCCGCCGTAGCCTCAGTCCCAGCCAATTCACGCTTCCAACTGCTCACCTCGGCCTGATGGGAAGCCTCGATCTCAGCCATCGACTTTCCTATCTCTGCATCTATCGAGACCGAGAGGTCATTTCGTTGGATGCGCTGCAGTTCCGCGAGCCGCTCGTCCAGCTCCATCACCGAAACCTCCAGAATTTCGGCCATATGGTCATGGCCCTGGTGAATGCGGATCAGCTCGATACAAGGCATTGCCAAGGCTTTTGCCGCCGCAAAGCTCCCCTTGGCATCTACCACTGCAGATACACCTTTCTCCAGCATTTTGTACACTCCCTCGACGAGGAATTTCACATACCCGTCGGCTTCCGCCAGCACCTGCGGCGTCATAGCAGGAGTTGAGGGAGCTACTACAGTTTGCGGACCGGAGGAAGATCCGCCGACCTCGATCTGAGAGGTTTGAATCTCGACAGCAATAGGCTCTTCATCAACAGGGCCCAGACTGCTAGCCCGAGGAGTCAAAGGAACAGAAAGAGCAGGCACATGCGTCGTGATAGTACCCCAAGTGGAAGGAGCAACAGAGGGTTCCACACCCTTACCCTTCTCAAGACTGGAGAAATCACCGACGTCAACGGCTACCTCTTCCCCCGACATTCTATCAGCATCAGTCACCTCCCCCGGCAAAACGGGGAGGTCAACATTTATCTCCTGGCCAGCCCCAGGAGACAAGACCGGCAGAAGAGTCTCATTCTTCTCAAGTCCCTCTACAGGGACAGAATCTGTCGCTACCGCCTGATCGGTAGCCATCTCTATGTCCATGGTTGAAGCCAAGGAAGGATTCGGCAATGATTCAGCCGACCTCCCTTCATCATGACTAGGAGGGGAATCAACCCTCTTCTCTATCCCCACTGCTTCTGCTGCCCCCGCAACAGACTCCTGCAGCTCCGGAGCGGTGTCATCGGAAGATGATGAACTCCATTCCTCTTCATCACCAAGGAGCTGCGCACTTGCTAAACCATGTGAAGCCTCCGCTGTGGCCTTCGCCACCTCGGAAGCTGCTGCACCCTCAGATTCCCTCCTGACCGGAACCTCCACAGTATCCTCCGGATCTTCCTCCATGAGAGACATCATTGTCGGCGGGATACGCACTCCAGACGAGCTCACCATCTCTTCTCGCCTACTCCCACCCGACTTTGGGGTACGAGGTTTTCTTTTTAGCGGCTCCTACAAAAGAAGATGAGGCCTCGTAAGTGGCGGAACCAAAATCAGATTTAGTAGGATAACCTTACCTCTTCGGACGCCGAATCCGATGACACCGTCGGTAACGGTGCCTTCTTCTGCTTCTTCGATAACAAGAGATTCAGCTCCTGTATCTGCATATCGTTTCGATCGATCGCCAGAGGGTTCTGCTTGTGATGCGGAGGGGGCACTCCGTTGACTCACCCCTGACGGACGATTCGGTCGGGCCTTCACTGGCGTATCCCCAGTCGCTGCTAACTGGGTGCCTGCGATAAGGCTGGTCTCCCTGTCATATCCGGAGGGCGGGGCAGCCATAACACAGTAAAATTTGGCGGCCGAGTAAAGAATGGGCGGCCGCGGATCTGGGACGGGCAACATAAAACGAGCTCCGGTACATCCGGCATTATAGTAATGCCAAGCTCGTGCACCATCCAACAAACTTCCAACATACCCTAGGGTATTACTGGGGTTATCCAACATCATCTGAGCATAACCAAATTGCCGCACAAAGCGGCTCGGCAAGTATGGTTCCAGGTAGCACTGATTCCTGTTCCGGTACACCAGATGGGACGGCCGGATACTTTGCAACCAGCGGAATCTCCATTGAGGCAGAGTGGTGGTACCTTCGCCCAGGTCCCTTAAATCCTCGTTGGCCTCAAAACCCAAATAGATGGGACCAACTTTGGTGATCTCCCAACCCTGAAGACGGGATAAAACCTTTCTACAAACCGGGACACCAGTATGCGACCAGCTCCTCCGATGGAAACGACGAAGGAATGCATCTCCAGCCCTATAATCTCCTTCCGAGCCTGGGCTCATCACACTGGGATGATGCAAAATCAGCCATCCCATCAAATAGTGAAACGGCAGTTCGGCGCGCGGGAAGTTATTGTTTCGGCCTCTGTCATGAATCATATTTCCAGCAAACTCTCTCAAACCTCGCTGCAGGTTACATACCATTGCGGGGAGAAGAGCCAAACGCCGACCGAAAACCAGCTTCACGGCTGGCAGGATTAAGTTTCGGGTTACCCTCTCTACGGCACCGGATCCGCCCGCAAATACGCAATCCCGGAGCCATATCATCAGGTAGGATGCCAACACCGCCTTGGGTGACATCCGATAAGCAAGATACCAGAAGCAGCTGTAGGAGCGTGCATCTGACTGCTGGTCCTCACTTCCTCGGGGATTTTTCTCCCCTAACCTGCTCATTTCGGACAACACTTCGCTACGAGAGAGCGCCGGTGGAGTGGAAAATTATGAGGGATCCTCCTTGTCTTGTCTAAAGACATGATCTCTCCAAGCGGTCACATGAGGCTGCGTCCCGTTCCTATCCCGTCTCTGCATATAGTAATGATGACTCGCCACTTCCTTGAAGACGGCCGTCATCTCCTCAGCCCTGTCCCCCAGGACTTGAAATTCCTTATTGGTTGGAAAGTACTCTTCATAGGGTTCCGACCCCCAAGGGAGTTTTGACACCTCGTACATCTCATGAAGTGCGAACCCTAATTCCCCCACCGGGGTAAAGAAGGTCCCGGTATGGATATCAAAAATCTCCAGGAGTGCGAGGAACATGTGCCTATTAAGGTCAACACCTGCCTGGGTAGCACGGATCGCGGCAGTCAACCCGATCTCTCGGAGCTCAGTCTGAAACCGCGACAAGATCCAGAGCGTCAGTTTATCCCATTTGGAGACGTAATGGCACCAACCCTCCACCCGAAACTCTCCTGTCGGGTAGGAACGTTCCATCAAAAACATACGATGTGTAAAAGTCGAAGCACTATAAGCAAACATATCAATGGGTACATCACTGAAGAGGCTCCCAGGACGTAAAGTCCGCCAAGTGTAAGAAGACCCAGACCGTACAACGGTCAAAGCATCCCTTTGGTCGGAAGTAGAATCAATTTGGATGACACCAGTCATCGCTCCCCCCTGAGAAGGGGTAAGCTCCCAAGACATTCTCCTCTGGGAAACGAGGCGACAGAAGGACGTCAAAGGCCACTGACGTTCGAGTTGCTTAACAGTCATATGCACTCCATTCGCAGTAAAGAACCAGTCCTCCTTGACCTTCAGTACTGACGAGTCAGTAGAAGTGAGACGGTCTCCAAACAGGAACTCAGGCTTCAGGAAGGTCACTTTATCAGATGTGGAGGGTTTAATGACTCCACGCTCCATCATCCGTTTGAGGAACCAATACTGCTGTTCACGGATTAGGGTCATTCTCTCAGGAGGCTGATCCAGCATAAGAACATCTTGAGCAGGGTTCATCACCTCCTCGTTATGCTCTACTCCCATTTGGTTGAAGGCAGCCTCCGAGAAAACTTCACTCAAAAGTGGGATTGCCATCGACACTAGTAAAAGATCAGAAAAAAAGGAGAAAACTGCGGCGCATCTTCAGGGTTTGAACCCATGCGCGTCAGTAGTATAGCCTCGGCACATCTTCAGGGTTTTGAACCCATACGCGTCAGCGGAATAGCCTCGGCGCATCCAAGGTTTAAACCCATGCGCATCGGCGGACAAAGACCGCGGCACATCATTAAAGACTCAAGGCCTATGTGCGTTGGCGGGACAATGAGACTTGCCAACCACCTCCGGCCGAACTTCGACAGGCCGACGGGGAACGACCGCCGCCGCAACTTCCGCGGACTCTTTCGCTTTCTCCTTCCCCTTGCCGGCAGCGCCGAGAGGAGTCTTGGGAGCCATTCTCTCGAAGAAGGAGAAGTTAGGGTTTTGAAGAAGAAACTCTAAAGAAGCAGAGGCACAGAGAAGAAGAACTCTTTCTCTCTCCGACTCTTACCTATTTATAGGGCATGGTCGCACGCGTGAACAGATGACGTGTGATCTCAGCCGTCGCCTCGGGTTCTGTGCAAGGATAGCAGCAAATAAAACCAAAAGATCATCATTAATCTTTTCGGTTACCGAGGCACCATCATCATTAACTGAGAAGAGCATGCGCCCGAACAGGCATGCGCCCAGAAATCATGCGCCCTGACCTCCATGCTTCTTATTCAAAGTATTCCAAAACTTACTCAAAAGTTTTGAAAACTTTGAAGGGGGTCTTGTAGAAGCATGGAATTTCACAACCAGAAAGCCCATGCGCCAGACACTACATGCGCCAGAACTCAGATGAAGAACTTCACAGCAAAGTCAATAACTATAGACATTTGAAGAAGGACTTTTTATTTATATATAAAAGTCTATTACATGTCTAGAAAAGGGTGTACAAAGGAGAATTCCTACAAAGGAAAGAGCCTAAGTCTACAGCCAGCGGCCATCATGCGCCTTCAGATAAGCGCAGCGGCCACCATGCGTCTCCAGATAGGCGCAGCATCACTATGCGCCACCAGTGAGGCGCAGCAGATATCATGCGCCTCCATCCAGGCGCATCCCATCATCTCTTCAGCAGCTCAGTTATGTGCATCCCTTCAGCCAAATTCTTCCAGCCAGGCTCACCTGGCCGAGCAGAGCCCAGTTATGTGCCGCTCTTCCAACCAGGCTCGCCCGATAAATGCTTCGACACAAAGCATTTAACCCTGGCTGGAACCAAGGAAGAGAAGAGCACCGCAAATGCTGTGGCCAGGGGAGGCTTCGAAAGAGCCTCCAAAGCCGAAGGAAGACCGTGATCGAAACCACGGCTAAAGGAGCAGCTTTCGACACGATCAAAGTGGGGAAACCCCACTTTGCAGGAAGAGAGAGCCTTGCACCGCCATTCCGATCTATGGCTCTTTCGGAATAACGGAGACGAGGCTCGAGCATCCTTATCTTTGGATGCAACAGGCACCTTCTGCCTGCCTCAGAAGCCCTCGACTCCGTCTTTTGGATGTAACAGTCACCTTCAAGTGCATCAAAGACAACACAGCGTCTCATCTTCACCCTCGGGAGCACTTCGTCAGCAGAATGCACCCGTATGTTCAAATTCATATTGGAAGTACGTGAGGGAATGAGAAGCAAATCTTCTCTCCATGCCACTATTTATAGGCCGGGCAGATCAAACCCACGCGCCAAGTGGATGGCCCTCCGAATTTCGTACAATGAATTTACATTAAATGGATGAACCGGACGCCTCGAATTCAGCCAAACGGCTATTTATAGCACTCGAAGAGCGAGACAGCCGCATCATTAAAAGACATGTCCGATGCGCCAGCCAGACAGCGCATCACACGGACGCGCCCTTCGGCGTCAGGCGCATCATACAGACGCGCCCTACAGTACTCGGCGCATTATAGAGGATGCGCCCCCACACATCTCCATACCGAGTGGAACGCCAACCGACGCGCCCACTCAGCTGTCCATCGAACGTCACCAACATTAAATGCTGAACTGACAGAGTTGGCAGCACGCCTCCCAAAGTCTGAACAGTTGACAGCTTTTTCAGAGAACGAAGCGTCGGCAACGTCAGCATCATCATGACTCCGACGGCTACTGCCACGTGGCCATCCGCATGCGCCTCTACGGCCATGCGTCCAAACCCGCATGCGCCTCTACGGCCATGCGTCCAAACCCGCATGCGCCTCTACGGCCATACGTCCAAACCCGCATGCGCCTCTACGGCCATACGTCCAAATCAGCATGCGCCTCAAAAGCCATGCGCCTCAGACTGCTCTCTGATCCCGAAAGACAGAAGGAAAGTCGCCTGCATGCGCCTCAAAAGCCATGCACCCCAAATGGTTTGTAACTCCTAAAGGTTATGAGCCGCAGCCTCCTCCTGCGCCCAATCCAAGGCACAGCCCACCAGATCACTCCTCTCCACCAAATCCGAGATCTTCGAACCATGAGTCGACGACACGTGTCTTTTGACTCAACTCGTCCAAGATTTTAGCAACGAAAAGATCTTCTCCCTGCTACGTGCCGACTCACAACAGCAGTATGAAGAGTCCTCCCCTTCGATCAGGGCGCAGCATCCATGCGCCTCCATCAGCAACCTCCACGTGGCGTTCCCACACCGGCGCATCCTACATGCGCGCATGAGCAGCCAGCCTGCAAAACTATAAATAGAAGGGTCATCTCCTTCACACACACACAGACAGAGACTCAGAACATAAGACTCACAAAAAGAATCCACAACAGAGAATCACCGGAGAGGCAGTTCTAGACACTCAACGTCTTACTCCTCTCAGCAAGCTCCAGCACCCAGAGCAATCAACACCTTCAGAGAACCGATAACCGACGTCAGCCGGTCAACGGAGTCAACGCATTACCACTCGCTCCATTGGCACTAAGGACCCAGCTTAAACAAAAGTGTACTCCTAGGACTACATCTAAGTCCTATATTGTATCACTGTTCTGTTTGTATTAAGATTTCAATCAAAACAATTTTAATGGCAAACATAGCCTAGTCTTGGTTTAATCTTGACTTGGTTTATTTGATTAGTTTGGTTCAATTTGACTTGGTTTGGCTTGGCTTGAGATGGAGATGGTTGATATATAACCCAACTCCTTCTCTCTCTCTCCTCATTCACTTCTTCATTTACTTTTTCATCTTCTTCATTTACTCCTCCCACCTACCAAGTCCTAGTCAAGTGAAACTTGCTTCATAATGGATCTCAAGTTTTATTGTTCCATTCTCTTCCTTACTTGATTTTAAGCCTTTAGAACTTGACATTTTTGGGTTTGATGGTTGGATTTTTGCAGGTCTAAGTTTATAGCATTATCGGTTTTCTTGGGTTTTGATCTACCAAACTTTATTATTTTTAAGTTTTGATTGTTCTATGTTGTAGAGAATTTAATTTTACCCAAAATGGACCTTTAAAAAGTTAGATTTCAAATTATTTTGAGAAAGTTATGGCCAAAATAAGATTTGGACATTTTTTAGTTCATCTGTCCTGAATTTGGCAGGGACGATGAATAGTGCCGCAGGAATGAATAGTGCCGCATGGATGCATAGTGCCACATGGCTTGCATAGTACCGCAGGAATGAATAGTTCTGCATGGATTACATAGTGTCGTATGGATGAATAGTGCCACATAAATGAATAGTGCCGCAGGAATGAATAGTGCCGCATGGATGCATAGTACCGTATGGCTTGCATAGTGCCGCAGGAATGAATAGTTCCGCATGGCTTGCATAGTGCCACAGGAATGAATAATGCCATATGGATGTATAGTGCCGCATGGCTTGCATAGTACCGTAGAAATGAATAGAGCCACATGAATGAATAGTGCCGTATGGCTTGCATAGTGCCGTAAAGTGCCTATTTTGGCTGTTTTTGGCTGTTTTATGTCCTATTTGGCAGAATTCTGGCAAAAATTTCTTCCAACTCCCAACATGAAAGTTGTAGATCTTTTTTTTGGCTTCAAGAATATGTTACTAGCTATTTTTTGTAAGTTTCTCTCACTCATGATAATATAAGGATAGAACACGATAGTGGCCTGTTAAGGCGCACTCTTACCAAGTAACAAGTAACATGACATGATAGTGGCCTGCCGTGGCGCACTCTTGACAAGCAATATTGGCATGATAATAGTGGCCCGTCGTGGCGCACTCTTGACAAGCAATATTGGCATGATAATAGTGGCCCATCGTGGCGCACTCTTGATAAGTAAACCTAACATGAAAATATTGATATGCTGTTGTGACGGCTATCTTGACTTGCTAAGTAACTCTTGTCTTGACACCATGGGTGTTTGTGCTTGTGTAAGCTACATGTCTCGTCTTACATCATGTCTAGGATATGAATTCTTGATTACCACGGTCAGGAATTCATACTTAATCGGACTAGGTTAATGACTAGTGTAGAAGCATGAAAATTTCAACAAAATAAGCCTTATGCGCCCAAAGCCAAAGGAGGATATATGCGCCCAAGTGAAGCTCTTATGTGTTCAAGTTACCCTGTGAAGCTCATATGCGCCCATCATCCTGTGAAGCTCTATGCGCCCATCATCCTGCGAAGTTCTATGCGCCCAAACCACCCCTGTGAAGGAGGGTACATAGCCTAAAATAGGGCTATACGCCCAAGCCTGACTCGGTCAAAGCCATGATCAAAATGTGCACCGAAGCGCACGGCCACGTTAGTCTCCACGAGCAGTCGTACAACGAAGCATGCGGCCACGTCAACACCACGACCAACCCACGATCTCACAGCCTGTTTGCACCTACACCCTATGCGCCCAAGGCAGGGTTATGCACCCACGTGAAAACCAGCGTGCTTCCCTCATATGGATGCTTAACATCATTCCAGGTCAAGAACGACTATAAAAGGGGGTCTCATCCCTCTTCAAAACACAGAACAGAGAGCATTTTCAAGAGCCAAATTGCTGCACTTCTTGCCAGTGAGCCGAGAGTTAGCAATTTTCTTAGGTTTTCTCCCACTTTTGTAATCGGAGTGTCAACGGAGTAAAGGAACAACTGCCGCTCGATCTCCATCGTCCCATTCCCCAGAATTCTTTTTTGTTATCGGGGATCCTCATCGCAAGATCTCTCAGGCATACTCGATTTGTGGTACCTTGCGCCAATAAAGAAAAGACAGCGTTTCTTCTTCTTTTTGTGTGTGTCCACAAAAATGGTGACTCTGCTGGGGACTACCTTTTCCTCTGACGAGAAGGTGGTGATGCAATACGATACCGACAAAGTGGGAAGCACTCAGAAGATGCTGATCGTAAAGTTCGATCAGCAGGCGTTCGAAGAGATGCTCTCGAGGGATGGCTCTACTCCCTCAAGATCAGTAAACCAAACAAGTCTCGCAAGACTTGGCTTCCGAAGGCTCGCTGTGCATATCCTGCTAGCGTCATAACATATATACAACTGGAGGACTCTGTCACATGGGCACATGACTCTGCCATAGAAGCTCCCTAAATGGAGAAGGCTCACACCGTTCCGGGCTCTACTAGCCCAGTGACTCCTTTCCTGCACAACCAATAACAGGGTGTTCAACACCCGAGACTCGACAAAGGAAAACACTACGATGCCAAGAATCGGGGTATGTGATACTCTGGCCAAACTTGACGAGGCTCACGAACGAAGGAAGCAAAACTGGAAGAAAATAACGCTGCTCCACCAAGCATGCGCCCAAAGCCATGCACCCAAGGGAGTGTTTGGGCGCATAGCCCCAATCAGAACACTTCTATCTTCAGCAGGCTGGGGATCCAGGATCATGCGCCCAAGGCTATGCGCCCAGGCTTTCTGGATCCATACTATGCGCCCACATCAAGGAGGCTTAGACGTGCTGTCAAGGAGCATGCGTCCAAGGCCAGTCTTCAAGGCCTATGCGTCCACAATAAAAAGACAGGCCCCAACGCGTATAGTACGTGGCTGTCTTCAAGGACATCACAGAACATAGGTGTGGGGGTTGCCCCTGCACGTGAACGAAGTTTGGATGTGCCACTCTCCTTACGAACCCGCATACAAAGCTCTGCGAAGCATGCAACATGGGTTGTAAGGCAAAACTCCCTTCCGCTGACTTACGCAACATGATAAATCATAAGCGTAAAGCGAGGAAAGTCATAACAATCCATAGTGCACATCCGTGAACCAGTATTGTTATCAACTGTTGCTGCTCCAAAGCAACAATGGTGCCTCAGAGAAAGTCCGTGTTTTGACGGCTGCATTTCTCTGACGATGAGAAGCCACTGTGTGTTTCATCCAACATGGCTTCATGGGGTCCCCCTTACGGAAGTCCCAATCAAAGACGGTAGACCACCAACCTAACTTTATCTCTTAGCTTCGCGAGAAGAAGAAGACGAAGTCTACCAACAGATGGCCAACAGGCTGTCACATCTGAAGGAGTCTATATGGGCACCCGGTCAAAGGCGAGATTCCGTACAGAAGACGAAGAATCCCAAGCTAGGGGTAGTATTCCCTCAGGGTCTAAAGAAGATGACCCCCACGCTGGGGGTAGCCTTCCAGAGTACGACGATCTCTTCGAGTCTGATGGTGACTATTTACCTCCTCTACCTGAAGACAAGGGACTTGCCCACTCAGAGACAGACAATATCAGCACCAGTTGTACTGTTTCCTCTGTTCATCCTCGTATGTTATCTACATACATGATGGACGAAGAAAGACCTGAAGAAGCCAGTGATCAGACTAGCAAACGGTTAGAGGGTCTGGAAACAGCATTCGCCAAGATCACTGATATGCTTACCAGTATTATGGCGGTTCAAGCTGCTGGGGCTGTTCCTCTACCTCAACAAAATGTCTCGGCTCACGCTAGTCTGGCACATAGCAACAACCCTCCTTCCCTATAAAAGGAGTATCATTCCATTGCGCCTCCTCCAAATCTTGCAAATGCTGGGGTGGTCCTTCACCAACGACGCCTGACAACCGTTCAGCAGCTGTCTCCCAACACCTGCTCAATCAACATGATGCAATTGATTCCCTGGTCGCCCATCTCGACACCATCTCACACAAAAATGAGCTTCAAAAGATGGGGATATCTCAACCGTATCCTCCTGAGTGGGAGAATGCCACTTGCCCTCCCAACTATAAGCCGCTGACGCTGAATTCATTTGACAGGTTGACTTCTCCTCGTCAGCACATGACGTACTTCAACATGCAGACTCTGCACTTGCCCAGAGACGATCCATTCTTGTCAAAGCTCTTTATTAGCACCTTACAGGGGGTAGCTTTCGAATGGTTCTGTAGTCTGCCTGACGGATGTATCAATTCATTCAAAGACTTGGAGAGGTTGTTCCTCAACAGGTTTTACGAGAGTGGCATGCATGTTAGTATGTCCACCCTCATCGAGACCAAGCAAAGGAGGACTGATTCTGTCATCGCCTTCATCGAACGCTTCAGGTGGCTAGCACTGAAGATGCCCTTCGGCATACCAGACTTAGAACTTATGGATACTTGTCGACATAACTTCCTTCCTACGATGAAGTTTTGTCTGGGTATACATAAGTATAATACATGGCCCGCTTTCATTAGGGCCGATGATGCTGCTGAGAATGACGTTCCTAACTTGAAACTACTGGGGTTGAAAACACCCAAATCCGAAGACAAGGGCAAGCATCCTCAAACTATCCCTGTTCGTGGGGGTAAAGGGAAAGAAGTCCTGAAGGTCGACACATCCAAAGGAGCCTCCAATTCTTAGAGCGCCTCTGATAAGCCTAAGGAGACCTTCTCCTTTGACGAAGAAGATGTTATTACTATATTTCACACATTGACGAAGGATAATAAATTGACATTGCCTCCACCACGACATCCAACAGAGGCAAGCCAACTCAACGATCCCAAATACTATCTCTATCATTAGTACGTGCATCACTCCACCAAGGACTGCATCGTCCTGAAAAAGAAGATACAACAACTTATCGACAGCCAAGTGATCGACCTCGAAGCTGAAGACAAGGTCGTATCTTCTAACATGATCTCTCTTCAGTTTGGTGACTTTCCTCCCACAGATGTCCCAGACGACGTGGTCCCGATTCCTAAGGCAATAATGGAAGTCGTCAACCTACCGCCAGCTCGCAACTCAAGCTTGGTACCACTCACGACTGAACGTGGTGAGATCATGTGGGTCCATCCGGACCTTGTGCAAGAAGTGACACAGGGGGTAGTACCTCCCAAAGCAAAAAAGGAGAAGAAGTACAAGTCATGCCATATGGTATCCTCTTCCATCTACGAGGTTCTATCTGGCGAGACGCGATCGAAAAAGACTTATCTTCGGACATACGACCCCGTACAAGAAGAAGCAGTACCCTCTCAACCTCCTGATGCCCCCATAAGCTCAGAAGCTGGCCCGTCCAAGCCTCCAACTACGGACAAAGCCATGTAGCAGGAGATGCGATTTGACAAATCTCTGAAGGCCCCAGCTCCCGAAGGCATGGATCGGCCCTACAACTTTGACATACTGGCTTAGCTAGCCAATACACCTGCCATGTTGTCTCTGTTCGATTTATTGCGACTCTCCAAAGAAATGCTAAGGCCTTAAGTGAGGCATTACTACATGCCGACTCTTACCTCGCTGAAGTCAAAGGCCCCGCTGAAGATCCCGTCTCCTGTCCCCACTGCCACAGTACTATGGAAGTGGTGCCCAATATCACCTTTTCACAGGAGGACATGCTATTCAAAAATAATCATCATGATAGACCTCTGTACTATACAGGGTATATCGGGGCAATCAAGGTGGACCGCATGCATATCGATCCAGGATCCTCCCTCAGCATCATTCCTAGAAGTTTACTTCAAATTCTGGGAATCCCTCTGCACAAGCTATCTGCAACCAACACAACTATCATGGCTTTCAATGCTGGTCGAAGCCATCCGCTGGACAAGATCCGTTTCAAATGCCAGATCGGTGATCTCCAAACGGAGGTTTCCTGCTATGTGATCGATGCCAACGTATCCTATAATATCTTGTTGGGACGTCCATGGATACACGAGAACATGATCGTTCCTTCCATAATTCACCAGTGCTTCAAGTACATCAACAGCGACTGTAATGCCCCAGTCCCAAAATACGTAGGACTAGGAATGTAGACATGCCAGCCGTATAATAGATATACGTAAGCTGTAAAATGCAGTAGAACCATAACTAATCTCATTCACACAAAATAAATGAATAAAAGATATCATATAATGATAATGAATTGTCTTGATACAATATGTTGGGCGGAGGCAAATCTACTACCAACAACTAAAGGAAAAATACATGAGAAAAGAAATGACTTTTGGCGAGCGAAGCAAAGACGATCCAAGCGCAATCATCCTTGAAGAAATAGAGATGGTCACGGCTAGAACTAGAGCACCTGCGAAAGCCAAAAGCATACACCTGGCGAGATAACCAGGTCCTCAAAGGGACGTAACAAGACACATAATATCATGCCATATAAACTGAATAAATATTGCTCAAATGAATAAGTCAATTGAATTATAACATGGTCAAATACACATCTATTGAACGAGCGTACCATACCCCTAACCAAACAAGGACAGGAGATGGTAAACTAATTCACGGTGACGTATCTTTCCATGCTATGAATCCAATATGGTATCCGGACCCCAACAAGGTTCAATACCTTCTCATCGAAGTAGTAAGTCACACCTACAACCAAACAAGGACAAGATGTGACGAACTAATCCGCGACAAGTTATTGTTCCAAGTCACGGTCAGATATAAATACCCAAACCAAAAGTACTCGTACCTAACGGATAAAGGTGCCTAACCGTTCTAAGTGAAATATAGTTAAGAACAATCCTTCCTACGCATGGGCCATGGTTAAATAGGATCGGCATGGCCCCCCTTGGGGCACCAGAGGCCCAATCAATAAGAGCATAACATTCCGCAGAATGCCAGTGGCCGTCAGTAATCATGGGTCATCAACCCCGTATCTCTCGCGGAGCTTCCGGATCACAAAAAAAAGTGCATCGAAGCCTATATGCTAAGGAATTGTCCTCCCCGCCCAATGCCTATTATGTTGTATCCACAAAAGAAAACCTCTATAACCGCTAAGTCAAACTTGCATGCAACCTCTATTAGCAGTTATTCCTATCGCACGGCTTGTACGTACTGGTGGCCAGCCAATCATGTACGTCCGTGTTCTACATGTGACACAGAACTTTATGGTACAACGTGTCAAGGCCATGAATGCAACACACAAATGTGGTCCCTTAAATCTAGGTTTAATGTGTAAAAAAAATAATACATACCAGGAAATATAAATAAACAGTAAGTTCTAACAGGTGATGCCATGTATCACAGTTTATTTTGTATAAAGAAAATAATGAATAATGCATGAAATATGAGCTAAAATAAATAAACAGCAAATGGTAAGGTGTCTTGCCTGATAGGACGCCTGGTGTGCTGCAATGATCAATATGGCATGAACTGCGACTTCAAATAATAACTACACAAGGTGACCTCTGATTGTGGCACGGACGGTTCCATTGGGTCCAGAAGGGTCAAATTAGTTAGGTTCGACATAAGGTAGTCTAGAATTGGCGAGGGTATATGAGTAATGGAATTTGGTTACAGACGGAATGATAGTCGAAGGAAATAGTATATACGATTTTAGAAAATATTTACAATATTTGGAAAGTAGATTTTATTTGTAAAATAAACTTTTAGGAATAATACATTGAAAAATCGAAATCATTTTGGGCTAAACTCTAAGTTTATAAAAAAAATAAAATGGATACAAAAGCTATATATTTATTAATTAGATAAATAAACAATACTAGAAATTATTTTATAATTTGGAAGCTACATTTTTTTATTTGGTCAACTTATTTTAGGTAAATATTTACTATAAATAACAATAGAAATTTTAATATATCTAATGATATTTAATAATCATAATAATAATAATCATCTCAAATAATATTATTAATAATATTATTATTATTATACTTACAAAACCTCTTGTTAATGAAAACAAATAATAATTAATAATAATAATAAAATATAGTAACCAACCCCCAACATTGAGAACTACTATTCTCTTTGAGCTTATCATATTTTCGAAAGAGAAAGAAAAGGAGGGTAATGGCAGCACCACAAAAGAAGAACAACTGTTCCCTCCTTCTCTCTCTCCTTCGAGTAAGAGTTTTAATAAATCACAGAGAGGAAAAAAGGCTGTTACAGGTGTGAGGAAGAGAGAGAGAGAGAGAGAGAGAGAGAAAAGAAGGAAATGATGGAGATGGGGGGAGAGGAAGAGAGAAGGTGGTTCAAATCTCACCGAAAGGCGCGAAGGAGGGAGTGCGCGTGCGTGGGGATGCTCACGACGACGGGGTCGGCGTGGTCTGTCGACGTCGGAGACTCGAGCGTGAAGGGCGCTCCCCAGTGCATGCAGAAGGGGGATCCCACCTCGACGACTCTCGACTGGCGCGGTCACACGGCAGCGCTGGAGCCGATATGGTCGGGGAAGGCGCAGGCGAGCGGTGGCTGTGCACGGATGTGGGTTGTTGGGCCACGACGTGGAGGTGGAGGGAAAATGGCCATCGACGGAGCTCAAGGCGGTGGCGCTCGGGCCTCGGCAAGGCGGCGAACCGGTAAGGTTTATATTTCTAATTGGGTTTTTATGATTTGTGGCTGTGGTAAGGTGGTTACGCTGTTGTGACGGTTGGTCGGCCGGTGGTGTCGGGGGTGGTGATGTTGTGTGGTTGTCGCGGCGGTGATGATGATGGTGGGGGCGTGGGTTTGTTAGTATGGTGGTTATGGTGGAGGTGGTTGTCGAGTCTGCCGAGGGCTGGCGTTGGGAGTGTGCGACTGATGGCGGTGGCTCCTCGGTAGTTGGTCGGATTTGGGGGAGACCATGGTGAGAGTTGGGTTGGGGCATAGTGGCGAGACCGAAGGTGCTAGGGGGCGGCCGGGAGCGAAGCGGCGGCGGTGGCAGAGTGGTTGGGTCGTGGAAGAGCGGTTAAGGTGTTGTAAATATGGTCAGGTGGAGATGGTGGAGACGGGGCAGCGTTGTCACGGCCAAGGGCAGCAGGTGGCTGGAGTTAGGAAATTTGGATGTAGAAATTGTGTCCGGCATGTTGGACATGGAGGGGGTGGCGATGTATGTGTATTGAAATTGACATATTGGAAAGACACCCGGGGTCGGACCCGAGGCCGTCACGGCTGACACGGAGGAATTTGGACACCGACATGGTGCACGACAGTTGTGGTAGAGAATATTATAGGTTGTAAAATTCTATGGAGGAGTACCTACCTATTTATAGGATGTAGAAATTTCCAGTTAGATAAGGATTATAAGTAGTTTAAACCCAAAAATAGATAATTCGCAACTTAATTTAAAATCAATCAAATCTAAATCCAAATACAATTCCAATTTAAATCTAATTAAATTCTTTTAGTTTAAATCAAATAAGATAAATCAATTTTCAAACATAGATATTATTTCCATAAAAATCAAATCAAGATTTAAATTGCCACAATAATTTTCAAAATATATTTTCTAAAATACTTATAATAATAATTTCGAAAATTATATTATTATTTAAAATAAACCAATAAATAATTACGAAATATATATGTATGCATAATTAATATTTATATAAATATACTTTTCTAGTATACCATTTTATAAGAGTATTATTTATTATTATAACTGTATAAATGAAAGGCTTTCCATAATTAAAATAAATAAATAATGAACTTGGAAATTTTGCTACGATAGCGAAAATAATTATTATATATATATTATTTTGAAACTATAAAAATGGAAAAAAAATATTTTTCTAAAAATATGTACGCTCGCACATATTCGCACTCGTCGAGCAATTTTAAAAAAACGAAATTTCGCGCACGACGTACAATGCAACTACGCGACGTACAATACAAAATATACAAAAAATTAATCAGTACCAAATTTATTTTTAAAAAAATAGTTGAAATTTAGGGGTTTTACATCCTACCCAACTTAAAAGAATTTTGTCCTCGAAATTAAGAATTCGTAGGGGGTGAGAAGGTACAACGGTAGATAGAAGGGTTCCTTAAAGAGGTTTATATGGTCGTAGTCTAGGTTGAGGATATGATTTAAGAGACGATTGTAATCACTCTTAAATTCAAGTGATTAGAAAGTCAAGATTGTAGATTTAGGGTCGAGGGAAAGGTCGATTAGTTCAAGACAAAGATATAGTTACATTGGGTGGTACTGGTGATAGGACAGTTAGAGGAAGTTCTAGTATAACACCTTCGTCCTTCTAAAATAGGTGAAGGCGAAAGCAATAAGGAGATATTATCGAGTACGAATACATGGTTCAAGGACGACCGAAAAATTTCAAAAGGAGTTGCCAAGGCAGTCGCAGATGGGACTCTAGAGGACAAGTTTAGCTATGTCCCCATCCACGTTGAACGATATATAGAAGCGATCCAAAGTGCACTCGGTTGATCAGACCATCATGCACCGGTTCTAAGTAGACAATACATTAGTGGAGGCCTCCAATAACATATGTCATGAACAAGATTGATAAAGAATTGAGCTTACAAAAACTAGGCTACATTAGTATCATTAGTCTAGATAGTAAAAAAATATAGGCACGTGAGATTAAGATTAAAATAAAGTAGAATTAGTTCAAATAATTCTAAGTCATATCCTGTGTTGGTCTCCATATAGTCGTCCAACAGTCTGCTTGTCCAAGTCCTTAGTTGACTAGATGGGTTAGGGCCCTCTAAATTGTAGAATCTAAGTAAACTTGTGAATATAGATCACAAGTACAAAGGGATTGCTAGGTCACAAGGCATTCTACCCAATTTAAAAGAATTAACTAATGGCATTTTGGGACACAAGAAACATGTCCAACTAGTAGGGGTCACCTGTCTAACCTTTAGCAAGCACGAAGGGAAGATAAGAATTATGATAGAAGAAATCAAGCAAGATGCAATCGATGAGTCAAACGGTAGATAAAATCTAGGAAAGAGGTCAAGTATGTGGATGAGATCCTAGACTTCTAATCCTATTCGCAGGCTTGCTTGGTACGGTAAAGTAACCAAACAATTTATCTTGACCTGCATGGACCACCACAAAAATATGTAATGCCCCAGTCCCAAAATATGTAGGACTAGGAACGTAGACATGCCAGCCGTATAATAAATATACGTAAGCTGTAGAATGCAGTAGAACCATAACTAATCTCATCCACACAAAATAAATAAATAAAAGATATCATATAATAATAATGAATTATCTTGATATAATATATTGGGCGAAGACAAATCCACTACCAACAAGTAAAGAAAAAATATATGAGAAAAGAAATGATTTTTGGCGAGCGAAGCGAAGACGATCCAAGCGCAATCATCCTCGAATAAATAGAGATGGTCACGGCTAGAAATAGAGCACCTGCGAAAGCCAAAAGTACACACCTGGCGAGATAACCAGGTCCTCAGAGGGATGTAACAAGACACATAATATCATGCCATATAAACTGAATAAATATTGCTCAAATAAATAAGTCAATCGAATTATAACATGGTCCAATACACACCTATTGAACGAGCGTACCATCCCCCCAACCAAACAAGGACAGAAGATGGTAAACTAATTCACGGTGACGTATCTTTCCATGCTATGAATCCAATATGGTATCCGGACCCCAACAAGGTTCAATACCTTCTCATCGAAGTAGTAAGTCACACCTACAACCAAATAAGGACAAGATGTGACGAACTAATCTACGACAAGTTATTGTTCCAAGTTACGGTCAGATACAAGTACCAAAACCAAAAGTACTCGTACCTAACGGATAAAGGTGCCTAACCGTTCTAAGTGAAATGTAGTTAAGAACAATCCTTCCTACGCATGGGCCCTGGCTAAATAGGATCGGCATGGCCCCCCTTGGGGCACCAGAGGCCCAATCAATAAGAGCATAATGTTCCGCAGAACGCTAGTGGCCGTCAGTAATCATGGGTCATCAACCCCGTATCTCCAGCGGAGCTTTCGGGTCATAAGAGAAAGTGCATCGAAGCCCATACGCTAAGGAATTGTCCTCCCCGCCTAATGCCTACTATGTTGTATCCACAACAGAAAACCTCTATAACCGCTAAGTCAAACTAGTATGCAAACTCTATTAGCGGTTATTCCTATCGCACGGCTTGTACGTACTGGTGGCCAGCCAATCACGCACGTCCGTGTTCTACATGCGACACACAACTTCGTGGTACAACGTGTCAAGGCCATGAATGCAACACACAAAGGTGATCCCTTAAAACTAGGTTTAATATGTAAGAAAAATAATACATAGCAGGAAATATAAATGAACAGTAAGTTCTAACAGGTGATGCCATGTATCACAGTTTATTTTGTATAAAGAAAATAATGAATAATGCATGAATTATGAGCTAAAATAAATAAACAGCAAATGGCAAGGTGTCTTGCCTGATAGGACGTCTGGTGTGCTGCAATGATCAATGTGGCACGAACTGCGACTTCGAATAATAACTACAAAAGGTGACCTCTGATGGTGGCACGGACGGTTCATATGGGTCCAGAAGGGTCAAATTAGTTGGGTTCGACATACGGTAGTATAGAATTGGCGAGGGTATAGGAGTAATAGAATTTGGTTACGGACGGAAGGATAGTCGAAGGAAATAGTATATACGATTTTAGAAAATATCTACAATATTTGGAAACTAGATTTTATTAGTAAAATAAACTTTTAGGAATAATATATTGAAAAATCAAAATTATTTTGGGCTAAACTCTAAGTTTATAAAAAAATAAAATGGATACAAAAACTATATCTTTATTAATTAGATAAATATTTGAAACAATGCTGGAAATTATTTTGTAATTTGGAAGCTACATTTTTTTATTTGGTCAACATATTTTAGGTAAATATTTACTATAAATAACAATAGAAATTTCAATATATCTAATGATATTTAATAATAATAATAATAATAATCATCTCAAACAATATTATTATTATTATACTTACAAAACCTCTTGTTAATGAAAACAAATAATAATTAATAATAATAATAAAATATAGTAACCAACCCCCAACATTGAGAACTACTATTCTCTTTGAGCTTATCATGTTTTCGAAAGAGAAAGAAAATGAGAGTAATGGCAGCACTATAAAAGAAGAACAACTGTTCCCTCCTTCTCTCTCTCCTTCGAGTGAGAGTTTTAATAACTCACAGAGAGGAAAAAAGGCTGTTAGAGGTGTGAGAAAGAGAGAGAGAGAGAGAGTGGAAAGAAGGAAATGATGGAGAGGGGGAGAGAGGAAGAGAGAAGGTGGTTCAAATCTCACCGAAAGACGCGACAGAGAGAGTGCGCGTGCGTGGGGATGCTCACGACGACGGGGTCGGCATGGTCTGTCGGCGTCGAAGACTCGAGCATGAAGGGCGCTCACCAGTGCACGCAGAAGGGGGATCCCACCTCGACGACTCTCGACTGGCGCGATCGCATGGCAGTGCTGGAGCCGAGATGGTCAGGGAAGGTGCAGGCGAGCGGTGGCTGCACACGGATGCGGGTGGTTGGGCCACAACGTGGAGGTGGAGGGAAAATGGCCATCGACGGAGCTCAAGGCGGTGGCACTCGGGCCTCGGCAAGGCGGCGGACCGATAATGTTTATATTTCTAATTGGGTTTTTGGGATTTGTGGCTGTGGTAAGGTGGTTACGGTGTTGTGACGGTTGGTCGGCCGGAGGTATCGGGGGTGGTGATGTTGTGTGGTTGTCACGGTGGTGATGGTGATGGTGGGGGCGTGGGTTTGTTAGTATGGTGGTTATGGTGGAGGTGGTTGTCGGGTCTGCCGAGGGCTGGCGTTGGGAGTGTGCGGCTGATGGCGGTGGCGCCCCGATAGTTGGTCAGATTTGGGGGAGACCGTGATGAGAGTTGGGTTGGGGCATAGTGGCGTGATCGAAGGTGCTAGGGGGGCGGCCGGGAGCGAAGCGACGGTGGTGGCAGAGTGGTTGGGTCATGGAAGAGCGGTTAAGGTGTTGTGAATATGGTCAAGATGCGATGGTGGAGACGGGGTTGCATTGTCACGGCCAAGGGCAGCAGGTGGCTGGAGTTAGGAAATTTGGATGTAGAAATTGTGTCCGACATGTTGGACACGGAGGGGGTGGCGATGTATGTGTATCAAAATTGACATATTGGAAAAACACCCGGGGTCGGACCCGAGGCCGTCACGGCTGACACGGAGGAATTTGGACACCGATACGGTGCACGACACTTGTGGTGGAGAATATTGTGGGTTATGAAATTCTATGGAGGAGTACCTGCCAATTTATAGGATGTAGGAATTCCCAGTTGGATAAGGATTAGGAGTAGTTTAAACCTAAAAATAGATAATTCGCAACTTAATTTAAAATCAATCAAATCCAAATCCAAATACATTTCCAATTTAAATCTAATTAAATTCTTTTAGTTTAAATCAAATAAGATAAATCTATTTTCAAACATAGATATTATTTTAGCTATTTAAATGAATCCATAGAAATCAAATCAAGATTTAAATTGCCACAATAATTTTCAAAATATATTTTCTAAAATACTTATAATAATAATTTCAAAAATTATATTATTATTTAAAATAAACCAATAAATAATTACAAAATATATATGTATGCATAATTTATATTTATATATATATAATTTTTTTGTATACCATTTTATAAGAGTATTATTTATTATTATAACTGTATAAATGAAAGGCTTTCCATAATTAAAATAAATAAATAATGAACTTGGAAATTTTGCTACGATAGCTAAAATAATTATTTTATATATATTATTTTTAAACTATAAAAATGGAAAAAAAATATTTTTCTAAAAATATGTATGCTCGCACATATTCGCACTCGTCGAGCAATTTTGAAAAAAATAAAATTTCGCGCACGATGTACAATACAACTACGCGACGTACAATACAAAATATATAAAAAATAGTTAGTACCAAATTTATTTTAAAAAAATAGTAAAAATTTAGGGGTTTTACAACGACGGTGTCATGATGACGGAGTTTGCTGATGTCAATCCTTTTAAGGACATCGAAGCTTACTATGGGGATTCGGTACTTTACCAAACTCAACCCCCCAAGGATGATGGCAACGAAACTGACAATGAAGCTGAAGCAAGTCCATCCACCAATAATGGTCCCCTGATTATCCGAGTCAAATGACGTACTACTCCAAAAAGTACTTCGAAGCCTCTCACAATCTGGGTAAAAAAGTAGAACCCTGACAAGGTCAAGCCACTGACCTTCACTATCAGCAAGACACCCCAGGAGGAACCTACTGATGCCCGTCCTCCCAATCCTGAAGAATTACCCTATGTGGTGAACTCGGCCAAGACTATGGCTCCTCTTCCAGATGATGATCCTCTCAATGAGTATATCAATACTCATAATAATGTACCTTCAGCGGATGATATTATCCCTGAAGAAGAACTTGCGTATTTCCTTAGTAAAGTTTTATCTTTGGATTACTCCGATGTCTATCAATCTGTAAACCACTACATAGATACGATATACGCTTTAGAGAACGGCATAGGACCACACCTCTGTATGCCGGTCACGACGCCTCACCTGCAGGAAAAGTTTACCCAGAAGATATCCTCTACTTCATCGTTCCAGCCAGAAAGAAGGATGAAGAGCTAATCATCTTCGGTCGTATAATTAGTGAAAGAAAGTTCGTTCCAGACTATACTTCTCTCGAGCACAACACAGAAGCTAACTATGACTCTGGAAAAATGTAACTTTTCTGGTATAGTTGGCAGGCCAAGAATATCATCCAGAACATGGGATATGACATCAAAAGCGATAAAGGGCTAAATTACGGCTGAGGAAGACGGTTGCCAATACGACACTTTGCCCCTCCCGGCAAATCCGAGAACTACTATCAACGAAGCGGTGTTGATTTGGGTTATGTCAATCCTCCAACAACTCCCGAAAGATCAGATGATGAAGCAGATCGTTGTTCTCATTCTTTTAATTCCTCTCTCTGGGACCCAGACTCCAGCATTGGCGACATATTCAAGACAACTCTGTCCGTCAACATGGTTTCCGTTGACCAAATTACTGACGATGACCAATCAATCGAGCTTGAACAATAGGCTCAAAAGATGGATACTAGGTGGGAGCTGCGCTTCGAACAACGTGAACCACCTACCGAAGACGAAGTCATCCAAGTCAATCTAGGAGATGAAGCATCTTTCAAACCAATCTTCATCAACAAAAGTCGATCTGACAACGCCAATCTCTTATACAGCTTATAAGAGAATATATCGACGTCTTCGCATGGAGCTATGAAGACATGTCAGGCTTGGACCCTAAAGTCGCCATACACCGCCTGAATATTTCGTCTAAAGCTAAGCCGGTGAAGCAGCAACAACGACGATTCCGACCAGACGTCATGGAAGCCATCGAGAATGAAGTCAAGAAGCTCATTGCCAGTGGATTCATTCGCAAAGAACAACACCCAGACTGGGTTGCCAACATCGTCCCAGTCATAAAAAGAATGGTAAAGTTCGAGTCTGTATCGACTACCGTGATTTGAACTCTGTATGCCCGAAAGACGAGTTCCCTCTACCGATCACCAACGTAATGATCGACAATACTTGTGGCTTCGAGCGGATGTCCTTCATGGATGGGTTCTCAGGCTACAACCAGATCAAGATATTCCCCGACGATGAGAAGCACACATCTTTTCGAACACCGTTGGGGTATACTACTATACGGTGATGCCCTTCGAATTAAAGAATGCAGGGGCGACATACCAGCGAGCCATGAACACAATTTTTTGCGATCATTTACGCAAAACTGTGGAGTGCTATGTAGACGATATCGCAGTTAAAAGTCGTCTCAAGGGCAACCACCTCCAAGACTAGAGAACGGTGTTCGAACTAATGCGTGCACACCAACTCAAGATGAATCCAACCAAGTCTTTTCTGGGAGTCTCCAGCGACAAGTTCCTTGGTTTTGTCATCACTTCAAAGGGTATACATCTGGACCCGGAGAAAGTGAAGGCTATCCTCGATATGCATCCTCCAAGAAATCTCAAAGAGCTACGCGGACTACAAGAAAGGCTAGCCTACATCAGACGATTCATTTCGAACCTCTCTGGAAGGTGTCAACCATTCACTCAGCTCATGAAGAAAGGCGTATCTTTCATCTGGACTGAGCAATGTCAACGCGCATTCGACGACATCAAGGCATATCTTACAAGCCCACCAGTATTGGTAGCTCCAATAATGGGGAAGCCCTTCTTACTATATGTCTGCGCTATGGACCATTCTTTTGGCGCCCTATTAGCTCAGAAGAATGAAGGCGGCCATAAACAGGCAATCTACTACCTCAGTCGCATAATGGTGGATGCCGAACACAGATACACACCGGTGGAGAAGGAATGCCTTGTACTAGTATTTGCCATCCATAAGACACGCCACTTTGTGTCCGGGCAGACTATCCACATTATATCCAAAGTCAACCCTCTCAGAATACTCATGACTAAACCGGGCTCTCTCAATTCCCGTTTAGCTACATGGGCAATGCTATTGACTCCATTCGATATAATCTTTGTTCCACAGAAGGCAGTAAAAGGCTAAGCATTAGCTGATTTCTTAGCAGCTCATCCGATGCCAGAATCGTCCAAACTCTACGATGAAATCCCCAACGAAGTGGTGGAGTCTAACACTACAACTGAAGAAATCCCCATTTGGCAAATATTCTTTGACGACACATCAAGAACAGGACCCAAAGGAAATATCGTGGCTGGAGTAGGTGTCGTGCTCGTGTCACCTGATCATCTGGTTATACACCGTGCATATTCTCTCGTGGAACCATGCACCAACAACGTGGCCGAATATAATGCTCTATTAATCGGCCTACAACAGGCAAAGCAACTGGGAGTTGACTATCTAGACGCTTACGACGATTCCAAGCTAATAGTTAGTCAGGTCCGAGGGGATTATGAAGTTCGCCACGAAGATCTCATCCCCTACCACAGTTGGCGTCTACTTTTGCTGGATTCTTCATCGAGCACGTGCCTCGACTATAAAATATAGAAGCAGATGCTCTAGCCGGTCTCGCTGCTTTCTTGACCGTTTCTACCAATACTCAGCAGTCGATCACAGTGTCTGGTCGAAAACTATTCTGTGTAAAAAATGCCTTGCATATTCATCACAGTTACGTAGCGGAAACAAACGTCGATGTCAAAGACTGGAGATTTCTCTTCATAGACTACGTTGTCTATGGAATCCTCCCCGAGGACCCGAAGGAAGCAGTATCCATCCAAAGGCGATCCCTCAGATTTTACTATGACACAGCTACCAAGATGCTGTACCGACGCTCTTACGACGGGCTACCGTTACGATACTTATCAGACACAGAAGCCAAACATGCACTCCGGGAGGCTCATGATGGAGTTTGTGGTGCACATCAACCAGGCCCCAAATTACAAGATCGCCTCAAACGAATGTGTTATTACTGGCCCACAATGATAGCAGATACTGTTGAATATACAAAGAAGTGTAGAACTTTTCATTTATACGTCGATTTTATTCATCAACCTTCAGAGTTTTTACACCCGACGGCAGCATCTTGGCCGTTTAAAGCCTGGAGATGGACGTCATAGGACCAATCAGCCCGCCATCCTCCAAAGGACATCGGTTCATCATAGCTATAACCGATTACTTCTCCAAATGGACGGAAGCTATACCGCTCTCCGAAGTGAAGACATCGAATGTGATCAGTTTCATCAAACATCACGTCATCTACCGCTTCGGCCTACCTCACAGAATCATCCATAGTAATGGTCCACAGTCCGCAAGCCCTGCATTCTATCGGTTCTGCGATAGGAATCGAATCCAGAACGTAGCCTCTACTGCCTAAAATCCAGCGGCTAACGGGCTAGCAAAAGCCTTCAATAAAACCATCATAAAACTTTTTAAGAAGTTTGTGTCTTCAAACAAGCGCGATTGAAATGAGAAGCTCGGTGAATGTTTATGGGCCTATCGTACAACGGTCCGGACTCCAACAGACAGTACGCCATTCTCTATGTTTTATGGGAGCAAAGCAGTTCTTCCCCTAGAAATCCAGATTCCTTCTCTTCGAGTAGCCCTAGCCAGCGAGCTGACTACCGAAGAAAGCTACCGTCTGCGACTCCAGGAGCTCGAAGCGCTAGACGAAAAATGCTTGTTAGCTCAGCAGCGCAATGAGCTATACCAAGCATGCCTTTCCAGGGCTTTCAACAAAAAGGTGAAGAAAAAAATATTCCAAGTCGGTGATCTGGTCTTAGCAGTGAGAAGATCGATGGTCATGACGCACAAAACAAAAAGAAAATTTCAGCCTAAATAGGAAGGTCCTTTCATCAAAGAATCAGTGTATTCCAATGGTGCGTACCGACTAACCAAGCCTGATGGTGACTTGCTCATGGTGCCTATCAATGGCAAGTTCCTGAAGAAATACTATGTGTAACCTTTTTTTGTTCACATGTGTTCAGTCATGTAAATGTACAGTACGATGTTTATATGACTCAAAATTATCTAACTATTATCCGTATTTCAAGAGTCTTGAATACGCCATGGATAATAGGTCCTCTAAAATACTTCCCCAGTGGAATCATTCCCATTTTTTTGACTCCGTCCAAATTTGGTTTGACGAAAACAAGTCACGTCCCTATTACCTCTGAATTATTTTCCGATAATTATTTCTCTAGTGAAATGATTATATTTTGCTATGTCCATATAACCTCTGAGCAAAGCAGTCATCAAGGATAGTCACGTCCATATTACCTCTGAATTATCCACTCTCCCTAATGCTATATATCTTTCCACGTCCATATTACCTCTGGTCAGATATAGAACATCCTCTGCTATTACGTCCATATTACCTCTACTAGCAGCTTCGTTCAACTTATTATCTATATTCGATTCATTTGAATATAAAACGGATAATAGGTCCACATCAAAATTCTCCAATGAAATATCTACCAAAAATATCCTTGCTACGTCCACATTACCTCTAGTACTGATATTTCACAAAACCACATTCATTTTTGAAAAGATCCTTTATTCTATTTTTTACGTCTATTAAGAGACGAAAAAAGGGTACAAGAGCTGTGACGGCCAAAACCAAAAAAAAAGGAAGTTACAAAAATCTATGGGATACATAGGCGGTTTATGTTGTCTCTCAGAGCCGTAATTTCGGTATCAGACTTCGCAGTAGCTCGACACCGTGCCTCTTCTTGACGAGCGACTTCAACCTCGAAGAGGATCAGACTCTGATGCTCCCCTCCAACTTTGCCAGTTGTTCTTCTAAATGGGCAGAAGTGGTGGCAGTCATGGCAGCTTGAGATAGATAATCCTCCTGTTCAGATGTTGGCGCCTTCAAATCGGCTTTCAGTTGGGCGATCACGTTATGGATCTGCGCAATGTGATTATACTTCTCGGCGATCTGCACAGCCAGCCTATTCTTCGAGGCAGCACGTGCCTCACTTGCAGCATTGAACTGGCCATACTGGTCAGCCAGCTCGCCAATCTCCCGAACGAAGGCGTCCTTCCTTGCCTGAAAGGTAGCCACCTCCTCCACAAGAGTCATCATCGAAGCCTCGTCCTCTGCGCGGAACAACGACGTCGAGCTCCGCTGTTTGGCATCCCAAAACTTGGCCACCTGACCCTCCAGGTCATTCAGGACCTTCTTCAGAGTGTTGGCCCGCTCTTCATAGCCAGCAATGCTCTCGAGGGCCGCTATCTGACATTTGGCAACAGCCTTCACAGGGCCGAAGGTGGCATTTCGATTCAGAACTCCAGGAAGCTTCACTTTCAATACAGAGTAGAAAGCTTTGACAACTTCCTGGGCCATCTCCTCATTTTCGGTGGAGGTCGTCGGAGAAGAGGCTTGGAAAGTTTCTTCCACTTCAGGAAGGGACACCTGGCAAGAAGCCGAACCTGACAGAGAAAACAATATACATCTGTAACCAAAAAAGAGGGATAAAAGGCAAAAGAATTGTAATTCTGTACCTTCGGCCTGCTCAACTCCAACCTGGGCTGTGCCATCAACCTTGGTTTCGAGAAAGCCAAGAGAAGGCCCGAACTGTTCAAGAAGAATATAATGTCAAGGCCCCGAGCAGCACCGGGCCTGGTTTCTTCCACAAGCTCAGTCAAAATAGAAGCAGATTCAGCAACAGCCCCCTCAGCAGGCTGTTCGACCTCTCTTTCTGTAGCCGATACCGACTCGCTAGCAGCTCCCTCCACAGCAGCAGATTTGGAGGAGCCGGGAACAACTTCTGTCCCTTTTCCAATGGCGAGGACTATCATCGCGAGGGGTTCTTTCCCTTTGGATACAAGGGAACATACAGTCGTGGTCAGCCTCACAAGGAGCACGCAAAATCAAAGCCGAAAAATCTTATCCGAAGAGAAGAGCAAAGGTGACGTACCCGCTGGAGGATGAGCTGATTGGACTTGATTCTCGTCCAACTCCTTCATCATGACTCCAATCGCAGATATATCCCCCAGAGAAATGTCATAGGAGGGACTGGTCCCCTGGTTGTCATCATGGTTCGGGCCTTCACCCTGATCATCCCGTCGCTCAACTCTTACAACCGAAGAAGACCCACCCTCATCCAGCGGCTGAGGACGGACAGGGGACACCATTGTCACGTCCACTTCCTCAGATGAAGAGGCACCAGCCTCAGCTTCAAATTCAGGGTCCTATGCAAAGGACAAATGCAAGGGTGAGAAAGCTTCTAAGGGCTTGACCAGAACGGCTATGGAGTCTAGAAAGGGATCTACCTTCCAAATTCCTCCTCTTCCAGTTTGCCGGGAGGACCTCCTCAAAGGAGGCGAGCCAGCACCTACTTCTTTGGCTCTCCTCAGGGCAACGGTTTTCTTCTTTCGCTTCAAGGTTGGCTCCTGGGCCAATTCAGTTGAAGCTTTTCTCTTCTGAGGAGGATTGAGCGGAGATGAATCACCATCTTTCGTGTCCTCTTTGGAAGACGCTGATGGCTCCCTATAAAGATAGACTCTGATCGTGGAACTACGGCTGACTTCACAGTGGGAATATCACTTTTCTTCTTGCGGCCCTTCGGCGCCTTTTTTATAGGAAGAGGGCCAAACCGAGTCTCCGATATTAATCTATGTTCACGATCATACTGGGGATGAAAAGTATTGATCTGAACGTAAAATTTGGCGGTGGCATAGCACAAATGGGTCTCAGGCTTATCCAAGGGTAGAGTAAAGGTCGCCCCCGTGCACCCGACATTGTAGTACATCCAAGCACGTGCCCCATCAATTAAGCTACCTATAGACTCCAAATACGAGCTGGCATTTCCCAAAAGGAGTTGGCTGTAGCCAAACTGCTGCACAAAATGTCTCGGCAGATATGGCTCTAGGTAAGCATGATTCCTGTTCTGGAGCATAAGATACAATGGCCTAATAGATTGGAGCCAGTAAAATGTCCCAGCAGTCAAACTAGTAGCATAAACTCCCTCATCTACTAAGATATCCCCTGTATTTCTACTACAAGACAGGAGGGATACTTTGAAGAACTCATAGTTCTGCAGGAAGCCTAAAGCCTTTCTGCAGGCAGGTACACCGGTGATGGTCCAATCCGTATCACAAAATCTGCGATAAAAGGCGTCTTCCGTCGAAGAGTCCGCCACCGGCCCAGCATTCATCAGAGTAGGACAATGCAGTAGCAGCCACCCCATCAGAAAATGATACGGAAGTTCAGTTCGGGCAAAATTTGCCCTGCCATCAGGAGTCACCGCATTCCTAACAAAGTCCCGCAGACCTCGTCCAATGGCACAGACCATCGTAGGGAGCAATGTAAGACGGTGTCCGAATGCCAGCTTTACAGCCAGAAGTATCATACCCTGGCTTATCCTTTCAATAGATCCTGAACCTCCAGGGACTATGCAGTCACGAAGCCAAATCATTAAGAAAGCAGCCAGCACAGCTTTATCCGATAATAGATATTCAGCTTGACGGAAGTAGTGGCCAATCGAAGACTCAGGATCATCACTGTCCTTAGTATCCGTCGTATCATAATCTGTCATCTGGGCTTCTATATCAGACTTGATCATAGGTTTTAATATCAAAAAGGAGGCCGGATCTTCCCCTTCTCCTTGAACAAAGACATAGCCCATCCAAGCTCTCGTGTGGGGATTGGCTCCCTCGGTCCTCCCTTTTTTATTAATTTATGACAGATAAAGAGGTGGCAGAGCAATTCCTTGTATACAAAAACCATCCCGGAGTTTTCATTCTCCAGATCTTGGAGCTCTTCATCACAAGGCACGTACTTTTCGTAGGGTTCCGTGCCCCAGGGTAGCTTCGACACTTCCTGTATTTCGTGGAGAGCTAATCCCATCTCCCCACCGGAGTAAAGAAGGTACAGGTGTGAAGGTTATATAACTCTGCCAAAGAGACAAATATTGGCCAGTTGACCCTTACTCCATATTGAGTGGCCCTAATAGCATAGTAAAGGCTAGCAGTTTTCAGGGTGGCTTTATACGTGGAAAGCACCCAGCCAATGAGATTGCTCCAGAATAAAGATGGATACCTCCAACCTTCCATCCGCATATTCCCTACGGGATACGACACATCCCCCGTCATTATCAAATTACAAAGCGTGTCAGTGGCACAAGGATAGAGGTTAGTCGGAATGTCGTTCACTACGGCACCAGGTTGCAATCCTCTCATGGAATAGAAAGTGGAACCCTTGACACTTTTGAACGTGTCCTTCTTCCGATCGCTTGAGTTGAACTGAATTCCTCCAATAATAACCCCAGGGAGTTCAGGAGTCATCTCTCACTTCATCTGTCGCCGCACGACCAAGACTGTAAAACAGACAAAGAATATTGACGCTCCATCGACGGTAACCATATCATCTGATCATTCGGACAGATCACCACCGGGTTTCTCAAACGTATGGATTCACCGCTTTCAAACCCCACACTATCACCAAACAGGAAATATGGCATCTTATAACGACGTTCCCCTCCAAGCACAAACTTCTCATCATTCATCACCAGTCTCAAAAAGGTCTTATCATGTTCAAGTATGGCGAGTGTATGCTCTGTACGCTGGTTCTGACTAATCGTGGCTTGAACCTTGCTGATCATACTCGTTATGAGAATAGTGTCGAGGGCTTGGTAGGCAGAACCGAAAGGGATTCCCTCAAGCTCCGGGACAAACATGTTTACTGCAAGGACAGAAGGGAAAGTCAGACTCAGAAATCTGCAGAAAAAGGTAAGTGCTGGAAGACTCTTATGCGCCCAAAGGTATATGCGCCCAAAGTAAGTGGGCGCATAACACACAAATAGTACGTGGGCGCATAATATGCCACAGCTTGAGGGCACATAACATGGCAACATGTGGGCGTATAGCACACCACAGTGTTGGCATATGACTTGCAAGCGTCCAGGCAGAAGAAAAGTTCGAGCGTCGCAAATTAACGCTCGAGACTTTGTTTTTGAAGCATGCCCTCACCCAGAATCGGGTCCTGGACTGCTGAGGACGCTGCCGCAGGAGGAGAACCACTCGGTGCAGCCCCCTTGCCCTTCGCAGATCTCTTCGCGACCGTGGAAGACATGGTTCTCAAAGAAAGAAGATGAAGAGTTTTATAAAAATTCTAAGTAAAGGGAATAATGAGCTCTCTCTCTCCTTCAGGGCCTATTTATAGGCACATGCCGCTTCCTATGCGCCCACTAAGCTTCATGCGCTATGCACCCATTACGCAGTATGCGCCCATAATGGCCTATGCGCCCACGTGAAGAACTATCTCCTTGCACACTATGCGACTGCCACTTGCTGACGTGGACGACGTACGAAGAATGGACCTCTTCAAATTCTACCCCGATGAATTTGTCAATTCAGATTTCGAGAAAGATCTCAACAGTTGTATCTCTCTGATAGGCTGGCCAAAATACTATGTGCCCAAAAAAGAGAGCCATGATATGCGTCCATTGTATCACAAGAAGACAGTCCATGCTTCTTTCAAAGTATTTCGAACTTGTTCAAGTATCGAAAATTTTGAAGGGGGTCTTGTAGAAGTATAAAAATTTCAGCAAATTAAGCCTTACGCGCCCAAAGCCAAAGAAGGATATATGCGCCCAAGTAAAGCTCCTATGTGTTCAAGTCACCCTATGAAGCTTATATGCGCCCATCATCCTGTGAAGCTCTATGCGCCCAAACCACCCCTGTGAAGGAGGACGCATAGCCTGAAATAGGGCTATGTGCCCAAGTCTGGCTCGGTCAAAGCCATGATCAAAATGTGCACCGAAGCGCACGGCCACGTCAGTCTCCATGAGCAGTCGGGCACCGAAGCATGCGGCCACGTCAACACCACGACCAACCCACGATCTCACAGCCTGTATGCGCCTACACCCTATGCACCCAAGGCAGGGTTATGCGCCCACGTGAAAACCAGTGTGCTTCCCTCATATGGGCGCATAACATCATTCCAGGTCAAGAACGACTATAAAGGGGGTATCATCCCTCTTCAAAACACAGAACAGAGAGCATTTTCAAGAGCCAAATTGCAGCACTTCTTGCTAGTGAGCCGAGAGTTAGCAATTTTCTTAGGTTTTCTCCCACTTTTGTAATTGGAGTGTCAAGGAAGTAAAGGAGCAACTGCCGCTCGATCTCTATTGTCCGATTCCCCAAAATTCTTTTTTGTACTCAGGGATCCTCAGTGTAGGATCTCTCAGGCGTACTCGATTTGTGGTACCTTGCGCCAATAAAGAAAAGACAGCATTTCTTTTTTTGTGTGTGTCCACAACTAGATTGATCAAGTAGTTCATATAGAGAGGTATTCCGGCTACAAGCAATCCCGTTATCTGGGTGCCTTCTCTGATGGACTTGTAGCCTGCCGACGAGTAGTGCATATTTTTAGCTCACTGTCATGTGGGGCACTTCATAAAATAATTACTTTGCACACTGTCATGTGTTGCACTCAAGTCACCTAACAAGTTATGATAACTCTTAGCATGAACCTTGCATCTGGATAACCTGGATAGTCTGCAGGACTTGTGGCCGTAGGGATATCTCGTTGCATCTCGCTAGTAACTAGGCTTGTGATAACCCTAGTTAGTTAAAGTATCAAGCCGTACTCATTGCTTGGCCGAGATTGATGAACGGGGTCTAGTCTTGTCTAAGCAGCGCCAGTCTATGATTACTACAGCACATTACTGTTATGCTTTACTCTTGTCAATAATTGGTTAGAGACTAAGCTCTGTTCAGGTGAAGGGTTACAACTCTGGTCCTTGTTTGGTTTAAGGGTTATAACTTGGCTACCGGAATAGTCTCTTAGTTATCTTATAGTTTATTACCCTGTTTTCTCTAACTCATGTATTTTATTATCATTTATGTTCTCATATGCTAATGTGCTGGTTTTAGTTCTTAAGTGAAGCCTCCTTTGTGGAACTTGCTCTTTCTGGGGTCTGACCCAGCTGGTTTTTTATGGCCAGATTTTGGAGCATCTCCCGAGGATCTCCCAGCCTTCCTTCCAGATGGTGACCACTAGAAAAAAACCTGGCAACGAGTGGATTTTATTTTGCTCTCCCATTCTATTGTAAAATTATTCTTTTGAGGCATTTAGCCGACGAGCAAGTGTTAGCTCGTATTGAATTTACATTCCTGTCTGCTTAATAGCTGTAACATGATTGACATATCCTAGGGTTGATCATGTATGACTTAAACTCTTGCTAGTCTCCGTATTTTGTATGACTAGCTTCATAATCATCTGAATATGTAATATTTAGGACGCCTTACTTTGTATATCTGATGATCTACCATCTTGTTACATTTACTTGCTTGCTTGAGATTGAGACACTAGGCTTGTTCTTGACCCTAAGAGACTAATGGCTTGTAGTAAACCCTCATGCATCTAGACAGCCATGACCGTATTGCGAGATAGGATTCACTTCAATGTACGTAGCTGGCTATGTCTGTCCCCTGTTCTCTAGTATTCTGGTTCTGGGATATGACATGGTTTAAGTGGTGGCCCATACAGGTCTTGTAAATCAAGATGTGTGAGGGTTTTACTGAATAGATGTCTCAATCAGTACTTGCCCTTGATCTCTACTCGTGTCTTCTAATCTTTTCGAAATCTTGACCTGATCACATGTTTATATCATCGATCTATCATGGTCCTTCCTTATTGTTCTCTATGTCGTTTCTTCAGCGGCATTGTTCCTGGTCCTACCGATCAGCAAGGCGGAGTACCTCCAGTGGACCAGTAGCAACCTGGAGACCAAGCCCAACACAATGGAGCGGCCTTCCGAGTCATGCATTCCAGGGATCCAGAGCCTCCAGTTTAGCCAGTCCAGTCTGCAGAGCCTGACAATGGAACCCTGGTGGGTCTCATCAGGGAATTGCTTGCATCTTAAGATCGTCGGGGCGATACCCTGTACCAGACAGTACAAGATGCTATGGGCCATGTTGGTTATCAAGGGAATAATACGGCTAATAGTTTCAAGTGCCTTAACCCTGCCATCTTCGACGGTAGTGAAGACGCTATTGCAGCTGATGCATGGCTCCAGAACATCGAAATTATCTTGGATGCAGCCAAGACTCCAGAAGGAGAGAAGGTAGCTGTAGTGCGCCTACAGTTATTGGACCTAGCCCGCACCTGGTAGACGATGTTAGCAGTTGGTTTGGCGACGCCTGTCCCATGGGTGATATTCAGTGACAAGTTTCAGATCAAGTACTTCAATGTTGTAGTTCGGCACGACCTACAAACGAGGTTCACCAATCTCAAGCAGATGAGCAGGACGGTCGATGGATATGCGGTCGAGTTTTCAAGACTGAGTCGATTCGCTCCTACCTTGGTGGCAACCGAGTTTGATCAAGCGCAGTAGTTCCAGCAGGGACTCTACCTAGAGATCATTCTAGCAGTTGAGCAGTTTGAGTATCAGACTTTTGATGCTGTTTTGCGAGCAACTATGAGGCATGAGTATATCTTCCAGAGAATAGTGGACAGAACTGGAGGACGGAAGCGGTCCTATGGTCAAATGACCCAGTCCTCAGCCCCAGCCCCGGCAGCTAGAGCCTTGACTATTGGCGCTCCGAGGAGGGCGACATCACTTACGTCGGTTCAGCATTCGACTCCGATGTACCCTCAGCTGCAGAAGTGGAGACAGTCTTCCACAATGGGCTGCACTCATTGTGGGAAGCTAGGACATGTAGTATCAGAATATCGCAGAGCACAGGGATTGTGTTTGGCTTGTGGGGCATCGGACCACATGATAGGGTCCTGTCCACAGAGAGCCGGTTCCTCCTCATCGGCCCAGACTAGTCCTTCGGTGAGGGGACTAGCACCAGTGCAGCAGCAGCAGTACCAGCCTCCGAGGCCATTGCCGCCTTAGGCTCAAGCATTCCAGCAGCAGAGGCCGCAACAGTATGCCCAGGTCCAAGCTCAGATTCAGAACCGCCAGAAAGGTTTTCAGCAGAGGAGACCGGCACCCAGAGGGCAAGGTTAAGCAATGGCTTTGACCGTAGAGGAGGAGTTGGCATCAGGTGAGGTGGTAGCAGGTAACATTCTCGTCAAATCTTTTCCTGCATCAGTATTATTTGATTCGGGTGCATCGTATTCATTTATGTCTGCATGATTCACAACACGGATAGGACTGGAGCATGAGTCATTATCAGTAAAGCTCAATATACTTACTGGTAACGGTCTTGTGGGAGTAGATAGAGTGTTTTCCTTATGTCAAATCGTAGTTAGCGGTAGAAAGTTTCCTGCTAGGTTGATAGAATTTCCGATGGCCGATTATGATATGGTCCTAGGAATGGATTGGTTGAAGGAGCAATATGCAAGAATAGACTGCCATATTGGCAGGATTATTTTTGGTATTCTCGACGAACCAAAGTTTTTATTTTTCAGGGGAGAAGTAGAACCTTCTCCCCCAGTATTGCGGATGGCAGTAGCAGTGGTAGTTCAGTTTCCCAGAGTAGTAGAAGAGTTTCTTGATGTATTTCTCGAAGAGCTTCCAGGCATGCCCCCCGAAAGGAAGATAGAGTTCACCATCGACTTGATTCCAGGGACGGCACCAGTATCGGAGAGAGTCTACAGGATGGCACCTTCAGAGTTGGAAATCTTGTACAAGATGATTGAAGAACTCAGAACCAAGGGATTCATTCGTGCTAGTGGATCGCCTTGGAGAGCCCCGATGCTTCTTGTAAAGAAGAAGAATGGTACGTCAAGATTATGTGTTGATTATTGTACCTTGAACTCTGTAACAATCAAGAACATGTATCCTCTACCAAGGATAGATGACTTATTTAATCAGCTCAAGGGAGCGGCTGTATTCTCGAAGATTGACTTACGGTCAGGGTACCATCAGATCAGACTCAGAGAGCAAGACATCCCGAAGACAGCATTCAGATCGAGGTATAGATATTAGGAGTTCCTTGTTATGCCATTTGGAGCGACCAATGCGCCAGCCGTATTCATGGACCTCATGAATCGTATCTTCATACCCTATTTGGATCAGTTCGTAATAGTATTCATAGACGACATCTTAGTCTATAGCAAGAGTGAGGCAGAGCAAGAGCAACATCTTCGTGTAGTTCTTCAGATACTCGGGGAACACCAGTTGTACGCAAAGTTCAGTAAGTACGAGTTGGCTGGATCATATCTCGTACTTAGGTCACATCATCACCAGAGGTGGAGTGGAAGTAGACCCCCAGTAGATAGTGGCCATAGAGACATGGCCAGTACCTAGCACCGTCGCAGAAGTTCAGAGTTTCCTAGGATTGGCCGGCTATTACCGACGGTTTGTGTCAGACTTTGCTCGAATTTTAGCGCCATTGACGCAGTTGACCCATAAGGAGGTACAATTTTCTTGGACAGCAGAGTGTCAGAGTTTATTCGAAAAGTTGAAGCGAAGATTGATGACGGCTCCCATTCTCACGCTTCCAGATGGGACTGGAGAATTTTTAGTTTATTGTGATGCTTCTGGCAGAGGATTGGGATGTGTCTTGATGCAGCATGGTAAGGTAGTGGCTTATGCGTCACGTCAGCTTCGTGATCATGAGAGGAATTACCCAACCCATGACTTGGAATTAGCAGCGGTGGTTTTTGCACTCAAGTTGTGGAGGCATTATTTATATGGAGATCGGGTGAAAATTTTCACCGACCACAAGAGTCTTAAGTATGTGTTTACCCAGAAGGATCTTAATATGCATCAGAGAAGATGGCTAGAGCTACTTGTGGATTATGATATCAACTTACAGTATTATCCTGAAAAGGCCAACGTTGTTGTAGATGCATTGAGCAGAAGAGACAAAGTTTATTTTCTAACAGCACAACCAGAATTGTTAGCAGATCTTCAGAAGATGGGAATAGAAGTAGCTCTTCCTACCAATGTGGCATTGATGGCCAGCATGCAAGTTCAGTCCACCATAGTTGAGAGAATCAAGATGGCGCAATCAGCAGATTCCAAGCTTCAGCGGCTCAGAGCAGAGTGTGAAGAAGGTCGGAGAGCAGAGTTATGTATTCACGAAGATGGTACTCTCCGACATGGGAGACATCTTTGTGTACCTAGTGGTGATATCAGACAGAAGATCATGGCAGAGGCTCGCAGTTCTCAGTATTCAATTCATCTCGGTGGTACAAAGATGTACCAAAATATCCGTCAACATTTCTGGTGGAATGACATGAAGAGGGAGATAGCCCAGTTTGTCTCTCATTGTTTAGTTTGTCAACAAGTTAAGGTTGAACATTAGAGACCAGCTGGACTTCTTCAACCTTTACCGATCCCATAATGGAAATAGGAGCACATTACCATGGATTTTGTAACTGGGTTACCTAAATCCCCAGCTGGGAGAGATGCTATCTGGGTTATAGTTGATCGTCTCACGAAGGTAGCTCATTTTTTTCCCTTCAGAATCGGCCAGTCAACGGATCAGCTAGCAGAGATGTACCTCAGGCAGATAGTCAGATTGCATGGAGTGCCAGTTAGTATCATATCAGACAAAGACTCAAGATATACATCGCACTTTTGGCGGAGTCTTCAAGAGAGTTTGGGGACTCGTCTCAAGTTCAGTTCAGTATATCATCCGCAGACAGATGGTCAGTCAGAACGCACGATTCAGACTCTCGAAGATATGTTGCGATCTTATACGCTGGACTTCGATGGTTCATGGGAAGATAACTTGCACCTAGTGGAGTTCTCGTACAACAATAGTTTTCAGGCCAGTATTCAGATGGCACCTTTCGAGGCATTGTATGGCAGGAAGTACAGATCTCCTGTAGCCTGGGATGATGTAGGCGAGAGGCAGATGTTTGGTTCTAAAATAATTATACAGACTATTGAGGTGGTCAGACGAATCAGAGACCATCTTCGAGTTGTGCAAGATTATCATCGTCATTGGACCGATTCTCAGCGGCGTCCCCTTGAGTTTTCTGTCGACGACCACATATTCCTTAGGATCTCGCCTACTCGTGGCGTCATTCGTTTTGGTGTGCGCAAAAAGCTCAGTCCTAGTTATATAGGGTCGTTTGATATTCTGGAGCGAGTAGGTGATTTGTCCTATCGTCTCTCTCTTCTGTCGTCGTTAAGTGAGGTACATGATGTTTTCCATGTATCCCAATTACGACGGTACATCCCGAATCTGAGCCATGTCTTTGATAATTTGGAATTGGTTGTTGGTACCAACCTTTCGTATGAGGAAAGGCCCGTATCCATATTGGACCGAAGGGAGATGGTACTCAAGAACAAGACTATTATTTTAGTCCGTGTTGCTTGGGATCACCACTCTTTGGGTGAGTCAACGTGGGAGCGTGAGGATGATATTCGCTCGCGATATCCATACCTGTTTGACTCATAAGGTATAATGTCTTCCTTATGCCTTATGCTTTTAATTCCTTGCTTGCATAAATGATTGCTTGATTGACTGCTAGTCGTAACTTGCTTAAGGTTAATATAGCTTACCCCGACATCTCTAGCCTCTTGATTAAATTTCGAGGACGGAATTCTTTTAAGGTGGATAGAGTTGTCACTCCCGTTTCCCGTTATACGTATTTTCGTATGCGTATACGAGATTTCTGGATTTATCAAGTGGGCCGTAGTTAGACTTGTTTTGCTTAGCCAAGTCTTGGTTTAATCTTGACTTGGTTTATTTGATTGGTTTGGCTTGGCTTGAGATTAAGAGGGTTGATATATAACCCAACTCCTTCTCTCTCTCTCCTTATTTACTTCTTCATTTGCTTCTTCATCTTCTTTATTTACTCCTCCCACCTACCAAGTCCTAGGCAAGTGCAACTTGATTCATGATGGATCTCAAGTTTTATTGTTCCATTCTCTTTCTTACTTGATTTTAAGACTCTTTAGAACTTGACATTTTTGGGTTTGATGGATAGATTTTTGTAGATCTAAATTTATAATATTTTCAGTTTTCTTGGGTTTTGATCTACCAAACTTCATTATTTTTAAGTTTTGATTGCTCTATGTTATAGAGAATTCAATTTTACCCAAAGTAGACCTTTAAAAAGTTAGATTTCGACTTGTTTTGAGGAAGCTATGGCCAAAATAAGATTTGGACATTTTCTAGTTCATCTGTCCTGAATTTGGCAGGGACAATGAATAGTGCCGCAGGAATGAATAGTGTCGTATGGATGTATAGTAACGCATGGCTTGCATAGTACCACAGGAATGAATAGTGTCACAAGAATTAATAGTACCGCATGGATGCATAGTGCCGCATGGCTTGCATAGTACCGTATGGATGAATAGTACCGCAGGAATGAATAGTGTCACGTCCCGCTCCCGTATGAGCGATCGTCCTTGCTAAGGCGTGATACCGCACAAGCCTAGATTGCACTCGTGCAAGGCGGGTTCCATATCGGCCGATTACAGCGATGGCGACGGGGTCGTCGCCCAGAAGTCCAAAGCAGAGACATTGAACACGCAGCAGAAATTTAGAACAAAACATCAGTTATTCAAAAGATGATTTTTATTGATATCGAAACAACGGTTACATTGGGGGCGCAAGGCCAAGATTACAATCACTCAAGCTCACTCTTCTCACTTTACAAGTCACTCTGCTCTCTCTCATCTCTCGATTACAATGCTTGAGCTAGCGGAAGCTTCGGAAGGCGATGTCCATACATTATGTCCCGTATAAGTCTTCGATTCCATGCGGCCGCACGCATCGAATCGCTAAGGAACTCAGTGCCTCGACGCATCCAAGCGAGCTCCGCGCCACGAGCTTCTACCTGTGCCTGCACATGGAAACTGTATGGGTGTCTGTACTCAACTGTACTGGTGGAGTGAGCTCCTCGCCCACCCATACAAAAAGGACACGTTTATTTTACTTTGTGCAATACAAGCCCCTTTTACGATTGTCTTTCTAGTCTTGCCTTAGGATCGATTTTAGGACCGACGCCTTGGTCTATTTTGTGTCTCTAGACCGTCACCGTGCCTTGCACTAATAGTGTACTCGTACTTTGCCTCCAGACCCTTCTCGTGCTTGTATTGTCAACGTACCGACTCATACTTGTCTTTCGTACTATACTCTTGGATGTAATGACTCGGTCGTGTAATGAACTCGATTCGTGCTTATCTCTGAGGCAGTGCCTCCTCGCTTGCTCTTGCCTATACTTGTGTTGGGACGACGCGGTCGTGCCTCACATCTCGAGGTCGTGCCAGAAAACTCAAAATGACTGAACCAAACTTGCCCTGCGGCCCTTTTCGACTTAACTCGCAACGTATAACCCAACTTGTGGAAACGGTGTTGAGAACTCAATCACGATGCTGTATCTTGTGCCGAAGCACGTGTCTTTACGTATAGCCGAATCGTAGCTTATAATACCTTGGGTGCAACCGAGCACACATTTCACCATTCAACGCATACCGTACTTATACTTTCTTTGTTACGACCGACACCGTGCATGCAGATTCGCCGCGTAGCACGCCAATTATCTATATGAAAGGCCACTGGCATGATAAGCCATCGCGGATATAGCTCGGGTAGGCGGCGGGTCCTTCAGCGCAGGTAGCGAGCCCCGTTGAAAGCCCCCGACTACCCACGCAATAAAAGCATGCGCTTCTATAACGTCTACCCCCTAGGACGACTGGGCCCGGTGCCCCAGCGTATAACCAGTCTAGGCAGAAATCCTTGTCGACAAGGTGTCCAATGACCACGCACCTACGAGACATCTAGACTCACATAAATGCATGGCCTAATTTGTTGGTACGACTGGAACTATACTTAGCAACTCGTGCTCTGAACCACCCTTTGCATTACGTACATCGGGGCCGCGAGACTCCCAACCGAGGGACCGCCTCGAACATCTTAACGTGGATAGGAATGCTAGACTCCCAACCGAAGGACCGCCTCGAAACACCTTAACATGGATAGGAATGCGAGACTCCCAACCGAGGGACCGGCTCGAATACTTAACGTGGATAGGAACGCGAGACTCCCAACCGAGGGACCGCCTCGAATACTTAACGTGGATAGGAACGCGAGACTCCCAACCGAGGGACCGCCTCGAACTTCTTTGAACTCGAGGGAACGACTACTACATAGCCTTCCAACTTAATTTGAACAAAACGTGTTCCTTAGGTGCCATGGACCGTGGCTAACTTTATATCGTGCCAACCGTGGCTCGTGCCTTTAACTGACTTCTGTCCTACGCGACGCTATCACCCAAGTCATACGTTATGTGACGGACCTTGAGATCGTAGGACTATTTGACTTGACAACCGCAGAAAGAACGTGACGACACTTGGAATGACTTAGGTCGATCGGCATAACTTTGCCTAACTTACTCAAGCCTACAACTTAACCCGAGGGACGAGCCAAGGCTATGCCAAGCCTTGTGCAGTGGAAACGTGCATGCTTTATCGAACATTTATGCGGGCGACGCCTATGACTTAGGCTAACTCATCGTTTGTGTCGAATACCAACTTTTTCCTCTCCCAAGCTGCGGGATAAAGGATCGAGTGTCATTTTCAAAGCACACCGTGCACCAACTCTAATCCGACCATGGGACGTTTTCCATGTTCTAAACTCGATTCGATTCGTCGAGATAATTCCCTTTAGCTATGTGGATTCGTCTCTTTTATTATTAAGCCTACTTGTGCAAGTTGAAAACACACGAATTATTAAGTGAAGGCTGAGATGAGGCAAGTTCACCGAAACTACCCTACCTGAGCGATGTCTTCGAGTCGCCGTTGTAAGGCCAAGTCCGAACGCCGTCGGTGTTTCGATTCCTCTGATTGACTTCGCGGGACGGGGCACTACAACATACACCACTCAGAACAAGTCTCGTCCTCGAGACTTTCCTGAAGGCAAACCATCCTACTATTTCTATGGCCAAGACTTAATCGTACCCACTTCGCCTACGCATTTCTTCGATTCCGAGCCACGCTCGTGCTTATCGCTAACTTAGTCGTAAGGCACACCAATCGATCAACCAACATTCGAACTCGTTTCAAATCAATGATCGCATTACCATCAATATTTCTTCGAAACTCACGATTTCAAAATTCTCGACACTTTTTCGTTCCTCAAGTCTCACTTGATTCAACATATCACTTAGTTGGATCGTGCACATATTCTAGGCGTCCCCAAAATACATGTATTTCAGCCAAGCCTCGTGATAGAGAATCCGCCATCACCACTCGAGTCGGATCGTGCACATATACGGACGTCCCTGATATACGTGCATGTCAACTGAGCCTCATGAGTGGTGCCTCCACTATTTCTTATCGTTTCGTATCGGAACGTCTACCTAACCGCTAGGCTATGTCTTTTCGTCAGTACTGGAATTATAGTTCCCAAACAACGATATCAACACTGACCCCATCCTAAGGTCAAACCAAATCGTTGGTACGGGGTTTTCTATCCAAGCTCGTATCACTCCGATTTCTAAACATCGAGCATCGATTTCCTACACACATCCCAAATGTTCGTCGCATGGGGTCCGAGTCGTTCGGTAAAGCCATCCTACGATAAATCACGTTTCAACCGATCCCCGATAAGAACATATCGCTCGTTCATTAAGCCGTTGCGTATAGTCTATCTCTTTGAGCACGTTCGACATAATCCACCTATCAATCATTCCAAGTCAAGCATGCTACGACACATTTCCTCTCTAAACCGTAATTCATATTTCACGTTTCTGAAATTATCTATTCCAATTCACATAATCGATCACAAGGTCGTCTGACTTAACAGTATGCCACGCTCCGATCTCACGCGAGTCCGATTATCCCCGGTGGGCACGAATCACCATGCACTCTCCCGCGAGATAATCATTCTCATCGGGACGTAACTCTTGTTCGTGTCTAGACTAGTTTATTCTCGATGTGCGGATTGGACCTACTCAATCCTCAAGTTTATTCAATCATCAATCACAAGTCCTAACATCCTCGAATTTGACTTCGCATCAAACCAACAAGTCAGGACAATCAAAGTTGTCACGTCCTGATTTTTCTGAGTTCGATTATTCCCGCGACATGAATCACCATGTCAGCGCTCACGCAGAATGATCGTCCCAAATCTGACGCAACGCATGTGCGAGGCTGGAGTCACGCTCGTACAAGACAAGACCGTCGACGTTGTGGTTATCAACGCAACCATCAAAACACGATCACTTTTATCCAACATTCATCTCAATCAAAATCCTAAGTATTACATCCAACCGAATAATAGTACTTGCACGATCGTCATTCACCGAGTCAGAGTACCTCCGAGTTATTGCATATCATCTTTGATACGCCTCAATACCATCGACGATATACGTAACCTGACGATCTTCGTTTGCAACGAATTCTGAGTTGTGCGAATGATGCTATCGTCCGACTGGATAATCTTCTCGACATTCAAATTTAATTTCGATCATTACCCCTCGAATCATTCACAACATCAATTTCGACAAACCCAAATTCATGTATCGTTCATCCGTCTATCTTAAGTCATCAACCAACATATTTCCTCGATTTGTAATATTCCTTGCTAACTCAATTATCGAACGATATCCATTCCAATCCTCAGAGTCATTCGCGTAACTTTAAAATTGACATTTCATGCACGATACCTACCCGTCGTGTTAACTTTTCGTATACGATCCGTATAAACTTCCTCGATTCGATTTCACCTACTCAATCGTTTTTCGCATTTCATACTCGTGCAATCCTTAATCTTTTGCTCGAATGATTTCCAAGACGGACCATACACCACTCGGGATTCGAGTCATCCAATCTAGTCCAAATCACGTTTGCATTATTCGCTAAGACATGTTGCGAATTCGTTCGACGAATCCCTAGCGTAATCGTTCACGTCGTATCGATGCACTAAGTCGTTCGCACTATTCCTCAAAATCTAGAACAATCCTTCGTGTACGCCTAAGCGTTAGTCTGATAATGTTCCTATTGATATACACTCCAAGTGTATCTCCGTTCCCGACCAAGCAGTACTTAATATTGGTTGCGACTCGTTTGCACCAAAAGGTCGAGGTGCGCGATACGCGGCACAACTTATCCAAAAGGCCGTGCGCATGGCCATCCCGTATGGACTATACTCCGACCCTGTGTGCTCATTTGCTCATGTAGGACTCGTTAGGAATGCACACGACTTGCTAACTTTAGCACGCATTTTCTATCAACTCAAGGTCGGCACCGTTCGGCCCAAAGGCCATAACCTATCGATGCGTTCGATTGAACGCTTGTACGAGCTTTCGAAAATATTAGACTTATTGTATGGACATGCCGAAGGACGTTTGAGAGAGAGCGCACCAACGATATCACGTTGCGGAAGCACAATTCAGAGTTTGCGGAACAACGGAGTTAAAGAATTCAATCGGTAGTCCAAGGATGTAAAGCCGCGCTCTGATACCATTATGTCACGCCCCGCTCCCGTATGAGCGATCGTCCTCGCTAAGGCGTGATGCCGCACGAGCCTAGATTGTGCTCGTGCAAGGCGGGTTCCATAACGGCCGATTACAGCGGCGGCGACGGGGTCGTCGCCCAGAAGTCCCAAGCAGAGACATTGAACACGCAGCAGAAATTTAGAACAAAACATCAGTTATTCAAAAGATGATCTTTATTGATATCGAAACAACGGTTATATTGGGGGCACAAGGCCAAGATTACAATCACTCAAGCTCACTCTTCTTACTTTACAAGTCACTCTGCTCTCTCTCATCTCTCGATTACAATGCTTGAGCCAGCGGAAGCTTCAGAAGGCGATGTCCATACATTATATCCCGTATAAGTCTTCGATTCCATGCGGCCGCACGCTTCGAATCGCCAAGGAACTCCGTGCCTCGACGCATCCAAGCGAGCTCCGTGCCACGAGCTTCTACCTGTGCCTGCACATAGAAATTGTATGGGTATCAGTACTCAACTGTACTGGTGGAGTGAGCTCCTCGCCCACCCATACAAAACCGACACGTTTATTTTACTTTATGCAATACAAGCCCCTTTTACGATTGTCTTTCTAGTCTTGCCTTAGGATCGATTTTAGGACCGACGCCTTGGTCTATTTTGTGTCTCTAGACCGTCACCGTGCCTTGCACTAATAGTGTACTCGTACTTTGCCTCCAGACCCTTCTCGTGCTTGCATTGTCAACGTACCGACTCATACTTGTCTTTCGTACTATACTCTTAGACGTAACGACTCGGTCGTGTAATGAACTTGATTCGTGCTTATCTCTGAGGCAGTGCCTCCTCGCTTGCTCTTGCCTATACTTGTGTTGGGACGACGCGGCCGTGCCTCACATCTCGAGGTCGTGCCAGGAAACTTAACATGACTGAACCAAACTTACCCTGCGGCTCTTCTCGACATAACTCAAAACGTATAACCCAACTTGTAGAAACGGTGTTGAAAACTCAATCACGATGCCGTATCTCGTGCCGAAGCACGTGTCTTTACGTATAGCCGAATCGTAGCTTATAATACCTTGGGTGCAATCGAGCACACATTTCACCATTCAACGCATACCGTGCTTACACTTTCTTTGTTACGACCGACACCGTGCATGCGGATTCGCCGCGTAGCATGCCAATTATCTATATGAAAGGCCACTGGCATGACAAGCCATCGCGGACATAGCTCGGGTAGGTGGCGGGTCCTTCAGCGCAGGTAGCGAGCCCCGTTGAAAGCCCCCGACTACCCACGCAATAAAAGCATGCGCTGCTATAACGTCTACCCCCTAGGACGACTGGGCCCGGTGCCCCGGCGTATAACCAGTCTAAGCAGAAATCCTTGTCGACAAGGTGTCCAATGACCACGCACCTACGAGACATCTAGACTCACGTAAATGCATGGCCTAATTTGTTGGTACGACTGGAACTATACTTAGCAACTCGTGCTCTCAACCACCCTTTGCATTACGTACATCAGGGCCGCGAGACTCCCAACCGAGGGACCGCATCGAACATCTTAACGTGGATAGGAACGCTAGACTCCCAACCGAGGGACCGCCTCGAAACACCATAACGTGGATAGGAACGCGAGACTCCCAACCGAGGGACCGTCTCGAATACTTAACGTGGATAGCAACGCGAGACTCCCAACCGAGGGACCGCCTCGAATACTTAACGTGGATAGGAACGCGGGACTTCCAATCGAGGGACCGCCTCGAACTTCTTTGAACTCGAGGGAACGACTACTACATAGCCTTCCAACTTAATTTGAACAAAATGTGTTCCTTAGGTGCCATGGACCGTGGCTAACTTTACATCGTGCCAACCGTGGCTCGTGCCTTTAACTGACTTCCGTCCTACGCGACGCTATCACCCAAGTCATACGTTATGTGATGGACCTTGAGATCGTAGGACTATTTGACTTGACAACCGCAGAAAGAACGGGACGACACTTGGAATGACTTAGGTCGATCGGCATAACTTTGCCTAACATACTCAAGCCTACAACTTAACCTGAGGGACGAGCCAAGGCTATGCCAAGCCTTGCGCAGTGGAAACGTGTATGCTTTATCGAACATTTACGCGGGCGACGCCTATGACTTAGGCTAACTCATCGCTTGTGTCGAATACCAACTTTTCCCTCTCCCAAGCCGCGGGATGAAGGATCGAGTGTCGTTTTCAAAGAACACCGTGCACCAACTCTAATCCGACCGTGGGACGTTTTCCATGTTCTAATCTCGATTCGATTCGTCGAGATAATTTCCTTTAGCTATGTGGATTCGTCTCTTTTATTATTAAGCCTACTTGTGCAAGTTGAAAACACACGAATTATTAAGTGAAGGCTGAGATGAGGCAAGTTCACCGAAACTATCCCACCTGAGCGATGTCCTCGAATCGCCGTCGTAAGGCCAAGTTCGAACGCCGTCGGCGTTTCGATTCCTCTGATTGACTTCGCGGGACGGGGCACTACAAATAGTATCGTAGAAATGAATAGTGCCGCATGGATGCATAGTGCCGCATGGCTTGTATAGTGCCGCAGGAATGAATAGTGCCGTATGGCTTGCATAGTGTCGTAGGAATAAATAGTGCCGCATAGATGCATAGTGTCGTATGGCTTGTATAGTACCGCATGAATAAATAGTGCCACAAGAATGAATAGTGCCGCATGGCTTGCATAGTACCTATTTTGGCTGTTTTATGTCATATTTGGCTGAATTGTGGCCAGAATTTCTTTCAACTTCCAACATGAAAGTTGTAGATCTTTTTTTTGGCTTTAAGAATATGTTACTAGCTATTTTATGCAAGTTTCTCTTACTCATGATAATATAAGGATAGAACACGATAGTGGCCTGTTATGGCGCACTCTTACCAAGTAATAGTAACATGACATGTTAGTGGCCCGCCGTGGCACACTCTTGAGAAGCAACATTGGCATGATAATAGTGGCCCGCAGTGGCGCACTCTTGACAAGCAACAATGGCATGATAATAGTGGCCCGTCGTGGCGCACTCTTGATAAGTAAACCTAACATAAAAATCTTGATATGTTGTTGTGACGGCTATCTTGACTTGCTAAGTAATTCTTGTCTTGACACCGTGGGTATTTGTGCTTGTGTAAGCTACATTTCTCGTCTTGTATCATGTTTAGGATATGAATTCTTGATTACCACGGTCAGGGATTCATACTGAATCGGACTAGATTAATGACTAGATTGATCAAGTAGTTCATATAGAGAGGTATTCCGGCTACAAGCAATCCCGTTATCTGGGCACCTTCTCTGATGGACTTGTAGCCTGCCGACGAGTAGGGCACATTTCTAGCTCACTGTCATGTGGGGCACTTCATAAAACGAATACTATGCACACTGTCATGCGTTGCCCTCAAGTCACCTAACAAGTCATGATAACTCTTAGCCTGAACCTTGCGTCTGGATAACCTAGATAGTCTGTAGGGCTTGTGGCCGTAGGGATATCTCGTTGCATCTCGCTAGTAACTAGGCTTGTGATAATCATAGTTAGTTAAAGTATCAAGTCGTACTTATTGCTTGGCCGAGATTGATGAATGGGGTCTAGTCTTGTCTAAGCAGCGCCAGTCTATGATTACTATAGCACATTACTGTTATGCTTTACTCTTGTCGATAATTGGTTAGAGACTATGCTCTGTTCAGGTGAAGGGTTATAACTCCGGTCCTTGTTTGGTTTAAGGGTTGTAACTTGGCTACCGGAATAGTCCCTTAGTTATCTTATCGTTCACTACTAAAATATCATCTAATAGCGACGTAATTTAGCGACGGCAAGAAATGACGTTGCTATTAGCGATAGCTTTATAAATACGTCGCAAAACGTCGCTGCCTAGCGACGTTTTGCGACAGGAGTTTCCTACGTCGCTGAATAGCGACGTTCAGCGACATATTATAAACATATGTCGCCATTTTTACGACGTTTAGCGACGTCAACACGTGACGTCGCTAAGTTATTTTACTTAGGGAACGCCGCTGCCTTCTTTCCCCCTCACTCTCACTCGAAAACTTACAAAAATTTTAATTTCCCCCCACCCCCCCGGTGACTCCCTCCCCTTCTGTCAGTGCCCTCCCCCCCCCCGGCGACCCCCTCCCCCCCGACGACTCCCTCCCCCTCCGGCGAGCTCCTCCTCCTCGAGCTCCTCCTCCCCCAATCCGAGCTCCTCCTCCTCTTCCTCAGGTAAACCCTAACCTAACTCCTCTCCTTCCTCCTCCTCTCCCACGGACACACACACACACGGACACACGGACACACATCGTGTCCCCAAAGAGTTTGATTTGTTTTTGGACACATTGTGTCGAGTATTTGGACACGAGTTTGGTTTGGGAGACACGTACACACATGACACTTGTATATGAATCCTTGACTTTGGTTTGGACACTTCTATAAATATTGTTTGGTTGCCCAAAAAATAACAAATGAGAGCAATTGAAATAAAATAACTGCATTTATATATTTGTTCCAGTTTACAAATTATTTTTACATAATATCTAATAGAAATTTATGACAATAATACATAATATATGAACTGTTAAAATGATATAATACATAATATTTCCATCAAATGACTAATCACACGCCACAACAACAATATTGATAAATTTAAAGAAAACATAATGTTTCATTTCCGAAAATTACAAAATAGAGAATACATAATACAAGACATGATATGACACTCGAAGGCAACAACAACATTATTGTTTCTAGCAAATGAATTGATGACAAGAATCATTAGAAGCATATTGCCCATACTTGTTTCCAGAAAATTGACTAATCACAGGCAGAATACAGATCATGTTTCTAGCAAACGACTAATCACAGGCATTGATTAATTTATCATAGTTCATTAGAGCATTGTCAACTTGTTGACTCTGAGTTATTTGCAATCCCATATCATGAAAATGTGCCTCTTCACCAATCATACTTAATGAGGAATACAACAAAGTCATAAGACCATCAACAAGTTAAGATCATCACTGCCAAAATAGACAAATATACGAATATAAAATCCGATGAAGACTTTGCATGCATACTTCCAATTCACAGGGACTCTACGACAATAGAAAATCTGATGCAGACTTGGTTTCACAAAGCAAATATTACTTCTTATAATAGACTATCATTAAATGTTCAACACTAGCTGTTATTAGGCCTCACTTAAATCACGATTTTGGTTTGGACACTTGACTTTGGTTTGTTTTCGGACACGACTCTGTGACACAGGACACAAGACACAGGACACAGGACACAGGACACAGGACACACACACAATACATACATATATACCTATATATATAAATACCCAAGGTTCACAATATCGGTATCGGACTATTCCTATGAGTATTGGTATCGGCGATATCGGTAGTATCGACGGTATCGTATCGGAGTATCGGACTTTGGTATCGGAAAACAAATAATTATTAATAAATTATTTACATTTAAAAACATATATTTTATACATTTAGGCATAATTTTAAGTATTTCAGCATTATTTCTTAGTAGTTTTGAAATTATATGAAATAGTAGTCACCCTTACCGATTGGTTTTGCCGAATTGACCGGAACAAAGACCCCCAATGTCGGTATCGGTCAATATTTGGTATCGGTCGGTATCGAATCGGAACATGGTAAACTGTATCGGTATCGGCCGTATCGGATCGGTATCGGCCGATACTTTAAACCATGGTTGTCACATTAAGGGTCTTTGAGGAGGTGACATGTTGTGAAAAGATATATCCTTATAGTTCTCCTACGTAATGTTAAAGAAAATCCGTAGGAGAACTATATATAAGGATATATTTTTTCGCAATATGTCATCTTGTCAAAGACCCTTAATGTACCAACCATGTTACCGCAGTATTGGTATTTGGATACCAATAGCGATAAGGTAAAGGGTACCAATAGCGATAAGGTAAAGGGTACCAACTTAAGGTATTGGTATTGGGATACCAATAGCGATAAGGTAAAGGGTACCTTGGTAGGTAATGACTAGAAATAGGATATTTGACTTAGATTTGACCTTGTTTGACCAAGGTTGACTATTTTGACTGAAAGTCAAAGTAGAGTCAACATCTGACCTAGATTGGACTAAGAGTTGACAAAGTCAATAGTAGGTCAACCCTTGACCTACTTTGACCTTGTTTGACTTTGCTTGACTTAGCTTGACATTGTTTGATTTTGTTTGACTTAGTACAACCTAGTTTGACCTAGATTGCATATCCTTGTTATTAGTAACTGTCCGCTACTAATGTGTGTCCCATAATAAGACATAATATACGAATTTGTGCCTGTTGGATAATGTGGGTCCATCTTTGCAGAATTATTTCCAAATGGATATGAATTACTACTTGCGGAATCGTTCATGGATGTACAATCGTCGTCCTGATGATACGTGTGGTGTGCGGGATGAATACATAGCGAAAGTAGAGCAGTTCCTGCAGTTTGCTAAGGCGTTCCCTCAGTACATGGACGACACCAAAATTAAGTATCCGTATGTGAAATATCATAACGTGAAATATTATCCAGAAGTGGAAGTGACATATCATTTGTACTCGAGGGGTTTCACGCCTAATTACTATCAGTGGACCGCACACGGAGAACTTGTGTCTTTAGCATCAGAGCCGGAGCCTTACGTTGAGCCGTATATGCATGTGGGACCTAATTTTGTTTCAGATAATCATGCATACGACGACGGGTGCGTCAACATGGTTTTCGACGCTGCGGGGCCTAGTTTCGTTCATGATGCACCTGAGAAGACACCAAACGCCGATGCTGCACAGTTCATGGAGTTGCTGGAGAATGCAAGGACTCCATTGTATCCTGGTTGTGAGGATCATTCACCATTGGAGGTGGTTACAAGACTGTTGAGCATTAAGTCAGATTTTAACATGTCGCAAGAATGCTTCAACCGAGTGTTGGAGTTGATTATAGAGATCTTGCCGGCGGGTGCTAAGTTGCCTAAAGACTTCTACCGGTCTAAGAGGATGGTGAGATCGCTCTGGATGGGATACGAGAAAATTGATTCCTGTCGCAATGGGTGCATGCTGTACTACAAAGACGACAAGGACGAAGATGTGTGCAGATTTTGTGGTGCTGATAGCTATAAGACAACTAGTACAGGAAAGTCTACCGGTGCTAGAAGACCGACCGATTCAATGCACTACTTGCCTTTAACGCCGCGGTTGCAAAGATTATTTATGGTGAAAGAGACGGCCGAAAATATGAGTTGGCACATGCGAGAACAGATTGAAGGAGTGTTGGATCACCCATCCGATGGAGAAGCGTGGAAGCACTTTGATCGAGTGTATCCTGATTTTGCTTCAGATCAGCGTAATGTCAGGTTGGGACTATCTTATGACTGTTTTACTCCTTTTGGTCTTTCGGGATCCCAGTATTCGTGCTGGCCTGTGATTGTCACTCCGTATAACCTACCGCCTTGGATGTGCATGAAGACTCAGTACATGTTTCTATCCGTTATAATTCCTGGTCCGAACAATCCCAAGAGGAACATTGACGTGTACTTACAGCCTTTGATAGATGAGTTGAATCAGTTATGGGAAGATGCAGATGAAAGTGAAGATGTAGAGGAGGAAGAAGAAGAAGAAGATGAGCTAAACGAACTAGATGAATTTTTAGAAGATAATTGAAATCTGTGATGTCTATCATATAAATATGTATTTTTGTAATAATAAATCTGTGATACTTTAGTAACACTTTTATCTGTGACCATGATATTTTTCAAAAATTTGTGATGTCTATCATATAAATATGTATTTTTGTTTTATTGTCATATGTTATTATCAGGTATGACTAGACCAGGAGGACGACACGGAGGATTTTACATTAGGCAGTCCCGTCAGCCTCGGCCTGGGGATGGAGAGGGCAGTTCCGTACCCTCATCCTCATCTCCGAGTACGCCAGTGTACCGTTCTATTCCCGGTCCATTACCGGGACAGGGCAGTTCCAGCAGGTTGCCGACTCCTTCCCTCGTCGTCCAGCCTTCCTGATCCCGCGTCCAGCAGGTTGTCGACTCCTTCCTCGTCGTCCAGCCTTCCTGATCCCGCATCCAGCATCCCTGATCCCTCGTCCAGCATTCCTCCTGTCGACGGCTCTATGGGGGGAGCCGACACCGAGCATATGGAGGATGGCGATCAGACTGATCCTGCCCAGGCAGGAGGTGAGAGCGACCCTTCATGCGCTCCCCCGGGCGAGACGCGTATGGAGATTTGAACGGACGGGCCTATAAAGTAAGTTAATTAATTAATATATATTTGTTAAATGATTATATGTACATATATATTCATGAAAAATTATTATTGTATAGATATCGGCCTTCTGCAGTACAAAGACAGCTGGGGGTATTTCTGAGGCAGAACTATGGTGGGCCTTGGATTAACTACTCAGATGCTCCCGCAGATAGGAAGGCCTTTTGGTTCGCCCACTTCAAGGTAAAAAATTTATTTATTTTTAAATTTTAATAATCATTTGTGTATACTATACAACTTTTGTATTTTACTTCTTGTAGTGGACCTATTTCTATCCACCACACCGGGCGGCGAGGATCGAGGGCCAATTTTCTGTCGTCGTAGCCAAGCTCATCCGTGATGCGATCCACGACCAGAAGTGTCATGATCGCTCCGGAGAGCCGATCCATGGTTGGATCACGCCAGATCAGTGGGCTGCGATGAAGGCTAGATTCAGGGAGCCCAAGTACCAGGAGCGGTCTGAGAAGGCCAAGGTGGCGCGGTCGAGCGCCGGTAAGTGGTGTGGTGGCTCCATTCCGATGACGGAGCATTTTCGTCGTCTGGTACGTTTCCTATGACGGACATTAATTTATATATAGTTCGATAGAATGTTTAATACTAATAATAGATAATATATTTTAACAGGTAAAAAAGGGTGAGGACCCGAACATGGTGACCGTCTTCCTGGTCACCCATCGGAGGGCTGGGGAGTTCATTGACGAGAGGGCGACGCAGGCATATGTACATTCTATTCTTTATATTAATTTACTATAATTTAGAAAATAGGTAAATAGATATCAATATAGACTTTAGCAAACACTTACACGTTAGCAAACATGTTCTAGGCCAAGTTTGTTCGGCTACAGCAGGAGGCGGCTGCTGCTGCTAGTGCGCCAGCAGAGGGAGGGGCTGGTAGTTCCTCCCAGCCGCCTACAGCTACATCACAGGACGAGCTCTGGATGACCGTCGTTGGCGGTCTTCAGAAGGGTACGTACTACGGTACGGGATCCTACGGCGCGTATTTGGCTTCGGTGTCATCCCGGGCCCCCACTGTCAGTGCGCAGTCTCCGGCTTCGCAGGCGTCGTCACGAGCTGAGGATATTCGTCGTCAGATCGAGGAGCTGCGTCGCGAGTTACAGCAGTAGATTTCTGATGCGGTCGAGCGACGATCCGACCCTCCGATCGTCACCGAACGATTTGATGCGGTCGAGCGCAGTATACAAGAGCTGATGAGTCTGCATCAGGCTACAACTGCCAGCTTACACACGCTCACCGAGTCTACGCAGCGCACAGAGCTTAGACAGGTCGAGCTGGAGGGATCGCAGAGGAGCATGTCTGCCTCACTCACTCAGGTTTCGGCTTCGCTTGAGGCGAGTACTCAGAGGGTGGTGAGTACCCTTGCTGTGTATGGTGAGCGACTGCGAGAGCTGGAGCAGATACGTCCTTCCGGTCCATCGACGGCACCGACTCCAGATACTGCACTACCTCCGGCGCCGACTCCAGACACTGTACTGCCTCCGGCGCCGACTCCAGACACTGCACTGCCTCTACTGCCCCTACGGTGCAGCTCACCCAGGAGCAGTATGACTACATTCTATCCCAGTTGCGCGGCAGGGGTCCGCAGTGATTTTATTGATTTTTTTATGACTTGTATGTATTGGCCCTATGGGCAAATTGTTTATTGGTACACTTTCGTTTATACACTTGGTAGGAGACTTTTTATCATCTTCCATTTTTATTTGACTCTATTGGGTGTTTATGAGGATGTGTGTCTGTGATATTTATTTTGCACTGCCTTTTATTTTTATTGTGATATTTACTTTGTGATATCTGCGACGGGGATGACAAATATAACTACGCTGGGTTATAAGCGATGATCTGATATACAAAGGAGGTGCTGCCGAAATTTTAAAAAAATATAATGTGTATTTTTGTGATGATGTGTGTCTGTGTTTACAGTGAATGTGAAATGCAGCGTTCGGAACCATCGACAGTTTCGATTACTGTTGTATGTTTTATCTTAGATAGAAAGAGCAACAGTTCAGGGTGTACTTCTGAGAGCTTCATTTTCACGTCCTTCACTTTCTCCGGACGTCGTAAAGGTTCCCGAGAAAGTGAAGGACGTGAAGAGGAAGCTCTGAGAAGTGCACCCTGAACTATTGCTTTTTCTATCCAAGATAAAACATAGAACAGTAAGCGTAACTGTCGATGGTTCGAACACTACACTTCACACACACTGTAAACACAGACACACAGAATAACAAAAATACCAATTATATTTTTTTAAATTTTTTTTTATAATATCTGCGACATATAGCGACGTTCTGCGACGTACAGCGACGGAATATACACGTCGCTATATTTCACTAAATAAAGATGTCGCTAACCTGGACGTCGCTAAATTTGTTGCTAGGCGTCGCTATAGTGCCCACGTGGCTGCCATGCCATGTCATCATATATAATGTTTACCGCGTCGCAAAGTGGTCGCTCTACGTCGCTATTTTGGCGACGTAACCTTACGTCGCTATATATCGCTAATTTTGCGACGTCTAGCGACACTAAACGTGACGTCGTAAACAGCGACGTTCTGCGACGAAATTGTCATCTACGACTTGCCTATATGCGACATCCAATTTTTGTCGCTAAATACGTCGTAAATAGATTTTAGCGACGTATTTTCCTTATTTAGCGACGTCTTCTGACGTCGCTAAAATAGGTTATTTTAGTAGTGGTTTATCACCCTGTTTTCTCTAACTCATGTCTTTTATTATCATTTATGTTCTCATGTGCTAATGTGCTAGTTTTAGTTCTTAAGTGAAGCCTCCTTTGTGGCACTTGCTCTTTCTGGGATCTGACCCAGCTGGTTTTGTATGGCCAGATTTTGGAGCAGCTCTCGAGGATCTTCCAGCCTTCCTGCCTGATGGTGACCACTGGAAGAAACCCCGACAACGAGTGGATTTTATTTTGTTCTCCCACTCTATTGTAAAATTATTCTTTTAAGGCATTTAGCCGCCGAACAAGTGTTAGCTCGTATTGAATTTACATTCCTGTCTGCCTAATGGGTGTAACATGATTGACATATCCTAGGGTTGATCATGTATGACTTAAACTCTTGCTAGTCTTCGCATTTGGTATGACTAACTTCATGATCATCTGAATATGTAATGTTTGGGACGCCTTACTTTGTATGTCTGATGATCTACCATCTTGTTACATTTACTTGCTTGTTTGAGATTGAGACACTAGGCTTGTTCTTGATCCTAAGAGACTAATGGCTTGTAGTAAACCCTCATGCATCTAGATAGCCGTGATCGTATTGCGAGGTGGGATTCACTTCAATGTACGTAGCTGGCTGTGTCTGTCCCCCACTCTCCAGTATTCTGGTTCTGGGGCGTGACACCGTATCCGCACAACAAAAATTAACTTACATCTTTGTTGGAATTAATCCTTTTTTTCTTCTAGGAAAATACTCCCACATGATACACACTTGTGCCCCACCACACCTCATGTGCACACCTCAACACAAGCAATGCATTATATTAAGATACTCACCATTTGGTGTAGCCGATGTGGGACTATCTTTCCTAGTCCAAAGGCAAAACCACCAACAAAATAGAACCAAAATCCACTACCTCTGGCTGAATCATGCCGCATAGCAATCATGCCGCTTAAGATGTTGTCTATATCTATAGAATCACCGTCTTCGAATGCATAGCTTCTAGCACATAGTGCATGGGTTTCTGAACAAAATATTGAAGTTCATTCTCTTTAGTATCTAGCGCATAGCGAGGTGCACATGGACTTGAACTTTCATGCTTTTATAAGATCCCTTCAAAGTTTTCGAAAAACAAGTTCGAAATACTTTAAAAGGAGCATGGAAAAAAAATCAACTTTGTGCATACTCTATGTATGAAGAGTTTTACCGCACAACATGTATAGGTGCATAGGATCATTTCCAGGCTATTAAAACCTTGATCTTCCTTGATTTCTAAACTGTTAGAAAAATCTTTTGAAGTCCCGAAATGACGTCAGGGCATAAGCACAAGAATTGAGGTATTTGTTTCGTCATACGACCGCGACATATCACACATATCAAGGCGTCACATGCATCATTAAGGTGAATACGAACAACAGCTGATAGCGCATAGGCATGGCCTATAAATAGGGCTATGAGGAGAGAGAGAGAAAAACCCTTATTTGTCTTTGTCATTTCGAAGTTTCGAATTTTCCTAAGTTCTCGGCCTCTTCCACTTTCAATCTTGGATTGCCACCCGAAGCCTCCTCCTTTTTGATGAAGAAGTCCGACAAGGGCAAGGGCAAGGCTGCCGAGCAAGCACCGACCCTTCATCACCGGAGATCAACCACCCGACGTCTATGAGACGATAGAAGGTTGGGGGAAAACACTAATCTAACTTCTTTTTGTTACATTTTGTTATTGAGAAGAAGATGAAGAGTTATGCGCTCATGCGCTCATACAATGAGACACATCTGCTCAGTCTCGCACATGGATGAGAACTCATCGTGAACATGTGCTAACGAAATACACTGCTGATGTGCATGGTCGTGCCTCAAATCTTCGACATTAATATGCGTGCGTTGATAGCAAACATTTCTATTATGCGCATGGATGTAGTTGCCCTTGGACGCTCGTCAAGAATCATGTGCATAAAATCTATGCACGACTGCTACCCGCATGGATGTAGTTGTCTTTCTGAGGTACTACATCATGAACATGCGCAATAGTCTTTATGCGCATAACTTCAGAACACTTATGCATAAGCAAATTGTCTCTGACTTAGAAAATTTCTAGAAAGTAGCTTATGGCTTTATCTGTGTATGACATCTATGCGCATAGCCCCTTATGTGCACAAGGCTTCTTTTTGTGGATTTTTCCTTAGAGTATTTTCAATCATTGATATAAAATCAATTGTTTCTAATAACTCTTTTGTGTTTCAATGTTGTAGTCTCATATGCTCCAGTGGGTGAGTTGGGCGAGATTCTCTTTGAATCAGCTGAAGGACTGCTCAGCATAAGCTATCCGGACATGGTGGAATCTAGTGCTACCCAAATAAACAAGGACCAATCTGTTCGAACAATGATATCCCAGCAGGAGAAGAGTTTCTTAAGTTAATGATGAACAATAGAAAGCTCTGTGGAAAGGGCAATGAGGTCTATAAGAAATCGGTCTTCTTGTTTTGGGATGCTTTAACCATCTTGGAAACTGAGGTGCTTAAGTTGAAGACGAGGTAGTTCTTCCATGCCAATGGCACAACGATGTACATGTTAGTCCCGGGGCTTGACCAAAGATGGAAACTGATGCAATCGAGATCTGAGATGTCACACAAAAAACTTTGCAGTGATCAAACTCAAGATCTACGATGATGCAAAAAAAACCAAATAGCCAGATTACAAGATGAAGGAGGGAAATAGAGAAGAGAAGATCTCTCGTTCTTCCTTGCAAACGTGTTGCAATTGGGACAGAACGAGTTACAATAATGTAGAAAAAGATGTGATGAAGAAAAGTTGCTGGGGTGTCAAAACACCGTTGCTCAAAGCAAGATTCGTCCCACACGAATTGCTTCCAGGAACCAGCAAGTTGAAGAACTTGTGGAACGCTCGAAGTCACCTCTGTTCTGACTGCTCGGATGGACTTGCAATGGCGGCAGCAACTCCCTCTCTTTCTCTCTCTTTTCTGACTTATAAAATTCGTAGTCCCTCACAAAGGAGGCCAGAAGAGAGTATATATAGAGAGAGGGTGGAAACCCTAACCGTCTTTTCAGTTATGGAAAGATTGAATTAAATCCCACAAAAATAGCAATGAAATTAATTCAAATCTTATGGAAAGATTGAATTAAGTCCCACAAAGATGGCAACGAAATTAATTCAAATCTTATGGAAAGATTGAATCAAATCCCACAAAGATGGCAACAAAATTAATTCAAATCCCACAAAGATAGCAACGAAATTAATTCAAATCTTATGGAAAGATTGAATTAAATCCCACAAAGATGGCAACGAAATTAATTCAAATCTTATGGAAAGATTGAATTAAATCCCACAAAAAGTGGATCTGAATTAATCGTATTGAATCAGTCTTTTCATAACTGACTTGTAGTCTGCACAGTCAGCCTGGTGCGAGTCCATGAGCCCATGAGTCCGAATCCGAGTCCGAGCCCGAGCCCGAGCCCGAGTCCGAGTCCGAGTCGCTAAGCCCCTTTGGGGCTTAGCTCCAAATGGAATTAATCCAAGAGAATGACAAAAGCATTAATGCTTAATCCTTGGAGCCTTATTCTTACCTCCTAGTAAAATCACCCATATGGTTCCCTCCTTAGGGTCACCACCCCATGTGCATCTCTCAACAACACAACCAAGTATATATGTTGAGATAACTCATGGTGCATTTCCGATGTGGGATTAAACTTTTATAAGGCATGTTGAGAGGAAGCTCTCTCCATATAAAAAAAGCACCAACAATCCCCCACATATCACAACATATATATGTGTTCAGGGTTGAGCGTTCTCCACAGTAACTGTCCATTTTGCATTAGGATAGATGTCGCTGACGACTTGAATCTTTCCGCATGGGTTAAATAACAATGTGATACAAGAATGGACTACGCCTTGAATTCTGCACCACAATTGTAATTTTTCTCACTCACAAAGTGTAGTTACGTGTGCTTCTGGCTGCACATTAAAGGCCCTGTACCAGCCTGGTTTCAGTGTATAATTTTGAGCGTCCACAAATTTACCCTCAAGAGACGGCCTGATATCTCTTTCCATACACTATAGGTGAGTTCTTTATTAAAGAGACATGGCATGAAGCCTTGCGCTTCCTTGCGGTGCTACGTCGCTATGATATGGCCTGAAGCCGAGGCATTACCCCTACCTGGGAACCTCATCGTAGTGTCATACTACTGTAGCATGAGGTCTCAGCCTCTTTGTAGTGCCAATCTACTCAGCATGAAGCCTAAGGCTTCCTTGCGGTGTTACGCCGCAACGACATGGCTTGCAAGGCCGAGGCTTTACCCCTACCTGGGTACCTCATCGTGGTGTCGTGCCACTGTAACATGGGGCCATCCTCCCCTTTGTAGTGCTGTCTACAACTCTTTAATTACGTCATACAGCATTAGGCTACCTGCCTATTTGCGGTGCTACGCCGCTATGACTTGGCTTGCAAAGCCGATGCATTACCCCAGACCTGGAAACCTCATGGTGGTGTCACCCCACTGTAGCATGGAGTTTCACTCCTTGTAGTGCTGCTCTACCGTGCTTCCTGTAAAGCACACCAGGCATTCACTCTACCTGAGAACTCATTAAGGCGTTTAAGCCAACCTTCCATAAGATCTATTTTTTCTGCAGAAAATACATAGTAGACAACAGTGGTTATGTGTCCGTATCCCTTCCATGTTCCAGAGAACAAGTACCCACTGTTACCTGATAGTTTCCCAGTCAGTGAACCTCCTTTGAACCAAAAGTTAGATGCCTAGTAGATTTGTCTTTGAACTAATAGCATAAAACTTTATCGTAGGATTACAAAGACACACTATCAGAATGCCTTCAAGCTCATTTTATAAGCTGTGTCATCGACCAACTGGCGCTTGAGGCCCTTTGTGAACGGATCTGCCAGGTTCTCCTGACTCCGAATATCAATCACTGCAATTACACCTCTTTTGATAAGATCGTGTACTGTCCTGTGCTTCAACCGCACAGTCCTCTTCTTTTCGTTGAAGATGTCATTTGATGCCACCGCCGCAGTCGCCTGGTTGTCACAGTATATCGGTATCGCCGGTATCTGAGCCCCAACCACTGGAAGATCATACATGAGCTTCCGAAGCCATTCTGCTTCATCTGCTGCAGTTTCAAGTGCACAGAATTCAGATTCCATGGAGGAACGAGAGAGTATAGTCTGCTTCTTCGACTTCCACGATATAGCAGCTCCACCCAAGGAAAAGACATATCCACCTGTGGATCTCTCGCTTTCCACCTCTGAACACCAGCTAGCATCACTGAAGCCTTCCACTACTGTCGGATACCCGTTGTAGTGCAGTGCTTATGTCTGAGTCTTCTTGAGATATCTCATCACCCTCTTTACAGCTTTCCAGTGCTCAACCCCTCGGTTGCTTGTGAACCGACTCAGCATTCCCACGGCGAAAGCTATGTCAGGCCTTGTGGTAGTGGTTGCGTACATTAAACTTCTAATAATGCTAGAATACTCCAGCTGTCTGACGCTTTCCTTCGAGTTTGGCTTTAGCTTCTGATCACACCTGTATGGCGTATCGATCCCTGGAAGATCCTTATACCCATAGCGTGTGAGCATCTTCTCAATGTAGTAAGATTGTGACAGCGCTACTCCAGTGTCTGTCCGGATGATCTTTATGCCCAAGATGACATCTACATCCCCTAAGTCCTTCATACTGAACTTGGTTGAGAGGAACTTCTTTGTCTCCGTGACACAGCCTATATCCGTCCCTAGGATTAGCATGTCGTCCACGTACAGACAAACGATGACTCCTCTTCCATCAGCAAACTTTATGTAAACACATTTGTCCGTCTCGCTGACTCTGTAGCCGTTTGACCTAATAACTTTGTCAAACTTCTCATGCCACATCTTGGGAGCTTGCTTCAAACCATACAATGATTTCACCAACTTTCAGAATTTGTCTTCAAGACCTTTGACGACAAATTCATCTGGCTGTTGCATGTAAATCTCTTCGGTCAGCTCCCCATTCAGGAATGCTGTCTTTACATCCATCTGATGTATCACCAACTTATGTATGGCTGCTAGAGCGATTAACATCCTGATGGTGGTCATCCAAGCTACTGGAGCGTATGTGTCAAAGTAGTCTATCCCCTGTTTCTGAGAAAATCCCTTGGCTACCAGCCTGGCCTTGAACTTGTCAATAGTTCCATCTGCCTTCATCTTCTTCTTAAAGATCCATTTACATCCGATGAGCTTTTCTCCTTCGGGTAGATCTACCAACACCCATGTGTTATTGGAGGTGATAGAGTCAAACTCGTCATTCACTGCCTCCTTCCAGAAGATAGCATCTCTGGTCTTCATCGCCTCATCATAGGTAAGCGGATCTGCTTCCACATGATAGGTGACAAAGTCATCTCCGAAGTCTTTAGGTCTCCTTGCTCGCTTTGCTGACGGCTCTGCGAGTTTTGGTACAAGAGTTGTTTCATCAACAACAGCTTCTTCTTGGACTACTGGCCCATATGAGATTTCAGTCTCAATTGCACCTACATCATTTTCCGAAATGTCCGAAAGAACAATATTTTTGTCTTTTGCAAACTTGTCTTCAAAGTATTCAGCATCGCGAGATTCGATGATATGATTTGACTCAATATCAAGAAATCTTCGAGCATCACTCTTCTCGGCATACCCCAAGAAGATCGCTTTCGTAGTCCTTGTCCCCAGCTTCTGAATCTTCAGATCTGGAAGCTTCACATACACCAGACACCCCCACACTCGAATGACATTCATGTTTGGTCTGACTTTGAACCAGAGTTCATGAGGAGTTACGTCCGAAGTTGCATATGGCACTCTATTCAGAATGAAAGTGGCCGTTAATGCAGCTTCTTCCCAGTAGCATTTTGGAAGACCTGCAGTAAGCAGCATTGAATTCATCATTTCTGTTAATGTTCGGTTCTTCCTCTCTGCTACTCGGTTGGATTGAGGAGAATATGGAGCAGTAGTCTTGTAGCTTCCCTTCCCGGAATTTTTTTTTGAAATATTTTTATTTATTTATTGGATTTAAATGGTGACTTTTAGATTTTTATAAATAATTATTTAGTTAATTATTACGGTAGATGATTTTAGCCATGGTTAAGTTTTGAAGTAGCAAACGACTAGAAATTATGGCACGGGAGATGTAGTAGTGTGCCTTGACTAGTGTACTAGCCATGCCCGGGAAAACCTAGCCATAGGGACGTCCTAACTAGAAAAACCAGGCCAAGTTGTGACTTAACCCGCATCGAAGATTTTATTTATTATTTAATTATATTATTGAGTTGTTGGGAATCCGGTTGTACCGAACCTATCCAGATTGGACCCAAGCCAAATCCAAGCCCATATAGTCATGTAGTGGGACGAAATACGGCCTCGTAAACATGTTTGGTAAAAGCAAATATTTTGTACATATTTTAGGAATTGGCAATTACTTTTTAAATATTTGTTATAGGTAGATTATAGGTATTATTATTATTATATAGTGTTTTACAAATTTGTATGAATTTTTGGAGCCAAATAAATAGTGTGTTTGATGAGTTCACCGAAATACGGCATTGGTTTAATTTCAGTTGTTATTAGAATTATTAGTGTTATTAATATTGTTGATGTTATTATTAAATAATATTACTTTACTATTATTGGTTATGTTTATTTTATATAAATAAATATTATTGTATATGTGTTCATATTTATGTAGGTAGGCCCTACCCTGAGAATAATTGTTATTGGGATTTAATTGGGGGTTTATGGAGGTTGTATATAAGAATATATGTATATTGATATACATATGTGTGTATATATATAAAATATATTAAATATGTATTGATATATATATGTGATTGTATATATATAAAATACATATATGTATAAGTGTGTGTATGTATATATATATATGTATATAATTATATATACGTATGTATATATATATGTAACGCCCCAGTCCCAAAATACATAGGACTAGGTACATCGACATGCCAGCTATTTACATACGAAGTATACTCCAATATATGGAAACCTCGTATGAATACATAAGCTGTAAAATACAGTAAATCTAGAATAACTAAATCTCATCCACTAGATAAATAAATGATATAAAAGAAACTTTGAATTTGTCATGTATACAATCGTTGGACGGAGACAAAGTCCACTACCAACTATCTCAAATAAAATGTACAAGAAGTGATCGATAAAATAACGAGACGAACCAAGCGCAATCGTCTTCGAAAGAATGGAGAAGATCACGGCCTTGGCTAGAACACCTGTAAATTCACAGAAGCACACACCTGGAGAGATAACCAGGACCTCAGAGGGACATAACAAGATACAAGAAAATACCATGCCATAATAACTGTGATATATAATATAAAGAAGAAAATATGTATACAATCGGGTGCCTAACCAGTCTACAATGATAATGCAATAAGAACAAACCTTTGACGCATGGACAGGATCAGGAATATCAGAAATCAGGACCGTATCTCGCACTGGAGATAACCGGTAATCAGGACCGTACCTCCCACTGGAGATAACCGGCTAGCAGGACCGTACCTCCCACTGGAGATAACCGGCAATCAGGACAGTGCATATATGACCCATACGTTAAGGAACTGTTCTTCCCACCCAATGCCTATTAGAGTCACATCCATGACTCATATGTACCTCTAGTAACGCCAAGTCTACTAGCATGCAATCTATTGGCAGTTACTCCTATCCGCCGCACGCCTCATACGTATCGGTGGCCGGCCGACTACGCGAGTACGTGTCCTACATGAGACTCACAATACGTGATAAAGTATGTGTCAAGGCCGTATGAGATATACCAATACCTCACCATCAATGGATAGTCACTAAGCTAAGTTAATGCAAAAATAATGTAAAAGCAAATAAAACGACCGATATGGTCGCTTGCTCCCAAGTGTGACTTGGACGCACAGTGATGTAAAATATAGAGCAATATATATGAAACTAAAAATAAATAATAGGAAAATAAAGTAAAATAATCACAGAGTAAGGTGGCAAGGTATCTTGCCTGATGGTGCAAAGTGGCAAGTCCCAGTAATCACAATGTCAGCCAAAAAACGTCACAATCTCCAAACAACTCCGGACACTAAAATAAACATCAAAAATGATCTCGGTGAAGAAGATATACCTAGGAAACGCCTGTCCAAAAGTCAAATTCTGGAACAGGGGCAAAATCGTAATTTCGGGTCAAAACGATATCCGCCGTTGGACCCGCTTTGCACCGAAACGCGTGCCAAAGTTTATGGTCTCTAAAGTCGTCAAACTACATGTCTACGAATTCAGTTTGAGGAGAGGAACTCAACGGTACGTCCAGTTTTGGATTCCGATGAGCCGTGCACAAAATCGCCCGTTTGAGTGGGTCGCAGGCCCGCCAAAAATGGGTTCCGATTCGACCTTCTCAGAATCGATCCAAACTTGGCACACATGACCAGAATTTCGATCCAGACCTGTTGGCACAATTTTCGTCTCGATTCGATGACTGTACACGAAGTTATGGGCAAGTTTGCAAAACGCCGATATGGGGGTATCTCGACGGATACGCGTTGATTTCGTCGCGCACACGCGACGAAACTGAGTTCCGTCAGTTTCCACACGTCGGTAACGTCCATACGCGCCTTTCGATGCGTATAGCGCACGACCATGTCGCCCGGTTTGTCGGAGCGTACGTCGTATCGGACAATTTCCATATGTTTTTGTGATTTAGAAACCAGTTTTTCCTACAACTTCACTTACAGATTTCTTCCTACATATTGACCGAAACTTCGATCCACAAGTTGCATTCTATTCTTGGTTATATTGTTAACGACTGTTTTCAATTGGTTGGTTGAAATACTCAGTATTTGATTCAAAAATTGGCTTCCAAGTCGGGGGTTTGGACTGCCCTAAAACTATTCTGTTCCGACAGTTTTTCGGAAATTTTGGTTCAAATTTCCGAGCAACACATAGGGTCTTGCTCGATTCTACCAAAAGGGATTTCGAGAGGGTTATGTTGTCTAAGTATAGAAGTTGATAAATTGACTTTTCGTCGAACACAAACAAGGAAAAATAGAATTCAAAAGTGGGTACCTGAACTCTGAATTAAACAGAGTATCCCCTGTTTCTTCTCGGCTAGGCGCGGTTGTCCGGCGATCCAGTCGTCGGCGACGTCGGGCAGGCCGTCGACGGTGCACGAGGGGGTGTGGGGGAGTCTCTGGAATCGACGTTCGGGCTCGGGACGAAGTTCGACGGATGGTTTCTTCGAAATCCCTATTTCCCGAAACTTTATGTAGGGCTTTTAAATTCCTATTTCTAATCGGATTAAAATTCGCAGGGTGCTAGGATTAGGTCTGGTTTTTGGTCGAATAGATAGAGGAGAATCTAATTAGGATTTTGTTAAAAAATTTTGAATTAAAAAGGTGTAGGAACGAAGGAGTTTGAATTCTTCGAATTCCCCCTGTGCTCCGCTCAAGTATCGGGTGGGGGCGGGTACTGTTCACAGGAATAGTACCCCCCTTTGCAATTCTTTTTTTTTCTTTTTCCTTCCTAAAGGCCAATCATGGCCTGGGTTCTAATGTGCACGCCTGGCCGCCCCATGTTGGGGTTGGACTGGGCCCACCCATTTTTTTAGTATACTTATATTTATATATATAAGTATAAATTTATATATATATATATCCTTTAAGCTACCAAAATATTTCAAAAAAATTCACAAATAAATTCCTAAAATCCTAGAATTTAGTATATTCCTTATTTAATAGAAATATTAACATGCACACATACAATAATATATTATACATACACACATACATTAATTATACTGTTAACTAGTAGCATATAAATCCATAACTAATGAAATACGTAATAAAATTAATTTAAAATTTAAAAAATTGATTATAAATTATGGAGGTTTACATCCTACCCAACTTAAAAAAATTTCGTCCTCGAAATCAAACTAAGGTCGGGGGATCAAATGCAATGCATGAAAACATAAATGCAAGACATACCTTCGTCTTCGAACAAATGCGGGTACTTGTACAAGGAACCTTATTGGCTTAATTTCTATAGGGTAAGTGTTCTTGGTTCAAGGCTCTACACCACTTATAAAGTTGGCTATCCATGATAAACGTCGTTACGAGCCTTATGAGAGGGGCTAAAAGGTGCAGGGGTTTCATATTGAATGAATCCATCTCGAATTTAAACTATATTGGTGGGGCAATATCTCGTAAGATCAACCTTTACCATCTCTGCTAGGCTATGGTAGTCTAGAACAAGTCCTAACTCGAGAGGTCGGGCTAGTTTCGAATCGGATTGGTTAGATAGGTGTCGTAAGTCAAAAATATATGCCTCCCATGGCTTTTGTGTACAAGTGGCACATAGGGTCTCAATTGAGTATTACACTAGGGCAGGTGCATATTGGGATTTGAGTAGATCACAACCATATAGCGGGTCGAAAGCCTTGAGTCAAGATTGGATCTCTAATTGAAGTCCGAAAGGACAATGGTATTATGGTAGGGGTTATAACTAGCCATTTTGACCTGAAGGTCGTATCATAAATATAGAGTACAAGGGAACGTGTTTAGTGGGACATGATATATCTACATGAAGGTGAACTCGTCTAGGTCTTGTACATAAAATTTGTTGGAAGGTAACAGTCGGTCTCGTGCTCTGAAAATAAAATTCACGACCGGGGACCCAAAAATTTCTAAATTGAAAGTGGGAGTTCATGAGGCACTAATTAGCGTTCTAACAGAAACCACTTATTCTAATCAATAGGCAATCCTAGTACATTCTAAATTCTACTGGGGTTCTACGATCTATATCCTACAGTAATTCACTCCTAGAAGTTAACAAAGACACCGTTCTATGGTTTAGTGGAGTTAGAAAGGTTCAAGTCGGAAGGTCATACCTCAATTTGTGGAAGAATATTACACGATGTACTAGGATACGAGATGTGATAGATATGAGTCAAGTTCTGAAGACCGTACTTTGAGTCCAACAGATGTCAATGATTGTATGAATATCTTTCCTGTCTATAGATGGTATGATATACTGAGGAGGATATTACGAGTCTATTTTCCCTCAATACGAGTATCTGACTTTTCGAAATATGTAAAGGCGAAAACAATAAGTGTTTCAGGGAAAGAGGATCGAATACGAATATGGGATTCCAAAGGCATTTCAAATAGAGTTGTCAAGGCAATTGCGGATGAGATCCTAGAGCCATCTATATCTCAATCCACGTAAGATAAGCAAATAAAAGCGAACCAAATGTACGAAGGTTGATCAGACCATCATACACTGATTCTGATTAGACAATATGTTAGTGGGCGTCCCTAATATACACATGTCGTGAACAAGCTCGATAAGGATAAGCTTGCAAAAACTAGACTACATTAGCATTATTAGTCAAGATGGTAAAAACATAGGCGTGAGAGATTAAGATTGAAAGAAAGCAGAATGATTCTAAGTCATATCCTGTGTTGGTATCTATACAGTCATCCTATAGTCTTCTTGTCCAAGTCCTTGGTTGACTAGATGGGTTAGGGTCCTCTAAATTCTAGAATCTAAGTAGACTTGCTAATATAGGTCGCATGGACAAAGGGGTTGCTAGGTCATAAGGCATTCTACCCAACTTAAAGAATTAAACTAATAGTATTTTGTGACAAAAGAAACATGTCTAACTAGTAGGGATCACCTGTCTAACCTCTAGCAAGCACGAAGGGGAGATAAGATTAATGATAGAAGGAATCAAGCAAAATACAATCTATGAGTCGAACGGTAGATAAAATCTTAGAAAAGAGGCCAAGTATGTGGATGAGATCCTAGACTTCTAATCCTATTCGCAGGCTTGCTTGGTACGGTAAAGTAACCAAACAATTTATCTTGACCTGCATGGGCCACCACAAAAACATGTAACGCCCCAGTCATAAAATACGTAGGACTAGGTACATCGACATGCCAGCTGTTTACATACGAAGTATACTCCAATATATGGAAACCTCGTATGAATACATAAGCTGTAAAATGCAGTAAATCCAGAATAACTAAATCTCATCCACTAGATAAATAAATGATATAAAAGCAACTTTGAATTTGTCATGTATATAATCATTGGGCGGAGACAAAGTCCTCTACCAACTATCTCAAATAAAATGTACAAGAAGTGATCGATAAAATAACGAGACGAACTAAGCGCAATCGTCTTCGAAAGAATGGAGAAGATCACGGCCTTGGCTAAAACACCTGTAAATTCACAGAAGCACACACCTGGAGAGATAACCAGGTCCTCAGAGGAACGTAACAAGATACAAGAAAATACCATGCCATAATAACTGTGATATATAATATAAAGAAGGAAATATGTATGCAATAGGGTGCCTAACTAGTCTACAGTGATAATGCAATAAGAACAAACCTTTGACGCATGGGCAGGATCAGGAATATCAGGAATCAGGACCGTATCTCCCACTGGAGATAACCGACAATCAGGACCGTACCTCCCACTGGAGATAACCGGCTAGCAGGACCGTACCTCCCACTGGAGATAACCGGCAATCAGGACAGTGCATATATGACCCATACGTTAAGGAACTGTTCTTCCCACCCAATGCCTATTTGAGTCACATCCATGACTCATATGTACCTCTAGTAACTGCCAAGTCTACTAGCATGCAATCTATTGGCAGTTACTCCTATCCGCCGCACGCCTCATACGTATCGGTGGCCGGCCGACTACGTGAGTACGTGTCCTACATGAGACTCACAATACGTGGTAAAGTATGTGTCAAGGTCGTATGAGATATACCAATACCTCACCATCAATGGATAGTCACTAAGCTAAGTTAATACAAAAATAATGTAAAAGCAAATAAAACGACCGATATGGTCGCTTGCTCCCAAGTGTGACTTGGACGCAAAGTGATGTAAAACATAGAGCAATATATATGAAACTGAAAATAAATAACAGGAAAATAAAGAAAAATAATCACAGAGTAAGGTGGCAAGGCATCTTGCCTGATGGTACAAAGTGGCAAGTCCCAGTAATCACAATGTCAGCCAAGAAACGTCACAATCTCCAAACAACTCCAGACGCTGAAACAAACATCAAAAATGATCTCGGTGAAGAAGATATACCTAGGAAACGCCTGTCCAAAAGTTAAATTCTGGAACAGGGGCAAAATCGTAATTTCGGGTCAAAACGATGTCCGCCGTTGGACCCGCTTTGCACCGAAACGCGTGCCAAAGTCTATGGCCTCTAAAGTCGTCAAACTACATGTCTACAGATTAAGTTTGAGGAGAGGAACTCAATGGTACATCCAGTTTTGGATTTCGATGAGCCGTGCACAAAATCGCCCGTTTAAGTGGATCGCGGGCCCGCCAAAAATGGGTTCCGATTCGACCTTCTCAGAATCGATCCAAACTTGGCACACAGGACCAGAATTTTGATCCGGACCTGTTAGCGCAAGTTTGTCTCGATTCGACGACTGTACACGAAGTTATGGGCAAGTTTGCAAAACGCCGATACGGGGGTATCTCGACGGATACGCGTTGATTTCGTCGCGCACACGCGACGAAACTGAGTTCCGTCAGTTCCCACACGTCGGTAACGTCCATACGCGCCTTTCGATGCATATAGCGCACGACCACGTCGCCCGGTTTGTCGGGGCGTACGTCGTATCGGACAATTTCCATATGTTTTTGTGATTTAGAAACCCGTTTTTCCTACAACTTCACTTACATATTTCTTCCTACATATTGACCGAAAATTCGATCCACAAGTTGCGTTCTATTCTTGGTTATATTGTTAACGACTGTTTTCAATTGGTTGGTTGAAATACTCAGTATTTGATTCAAAAATTGGCTTCCAAGTCAGGGGTTTGGACTGCCCTAAAACTATTCTGTTCCGACAGTTTTTCGGAAATTTTGGTTCAAATTTCCGAGCAACACATAGGGTCTTGCTCGATTCTACCAGAAGGGATTTCGAGAGGGTTATGTTGTCTAAGTACAAAAGTTGATAAATCGACTTTTTGTCGAACACAAACAAGGAAAAATCGAATTCAAAAGTGGGTACCTGAACTCTGAATTAAACAGAGTATCCCCTGTTTCTTCTCGGCTAGTCGCGGTTGTCCGGCGATCCAGTCGTCGACGACGTCGGACAGGCCATCGACGTTGCGCACGGGGGTGTGTGGGAGTCTCTGGAATCGACGTTCGGGCTCGGGACGAAGTTCGACGGATGGTTTCTTCGAAATCCCTATTTTCTGAAACTTTATGTAGGGCTTTTAAATTCCAATTTCTAATCGGATTAAAATCCGCAGGGTGCTAGCATTAGGTCTGGGTTTTGGTCGACTAGATAGAGGAGAATCTAATTAGGATTTTGTTAAAAAAATTTGAATTAAAAAGGTGTAGGAACGAAGGAGTTTGATTTCGCCTCCTTTCGAATTCCCCCTGTGCTCCGCTCAGTATCGGGTGGGGGCGGGTACTGTTCACAGGAACAGTACCACCCTTTGCAATTCTTTTTTTTCTTTTTCCTTCCTAAAGGCCAATCATGGCCTGGTTCTAATGTGCACGCCTGGCCGCCCCATGTTGGGGTTGGACTGGGCCCACCCATTTTTTTTATTATACTTATACTTATATATATATATATATATATATATATATATATATATATATCCTTTAAGCTACCAAAATATTTCAAAACAATTCACAAATAAATTCCTAAAATCCTAGAATTTAGTATATTCCTTATTTAATAGAAATATTAACATGCACACATACAATAATATATTATACATACACACATACATTAATTATACTATTAACTAGTAGCATATAAATCCATAACTAATGAAATACGTAATAAAATTAATTTAAATTTAAAAAATTGATTATAAATTATGGAGGTTTACAATGTATATACTAGATGCTAAATAGGAAATAGTAATAAGAAAAAGAAAAAGAAAACAATACAAATTTTCCCCTAAAAAGCACACAGCAGACAACCAAGCCCAGCCTTCGGCCCAGGCCCAGGCCCAGGCCCGAGCCCAGGCTAGCCTAGTCCAAGACCCGGCCCAAGACTCATCTACACAAACCCGCGTAGGTGTGTACCCACCCTCTAAAGCCCAGCAAAACCGACTGAACGTGAACCCCTGTAGAAACGCGTATATAGATTGAGAGAACGAGAGGGAGCAAAACCGAAACCCTAGTCACATGACCATCTCAGGACAGCGCCGCCTCTCCCTGATGCGACCCCAGCCACCGCGCGCCGCCGCAGCAGCGCCGGAGAGCCGCGCGCGCGCTGGTGGAGTCAGAACACGCGACATTAGGCTGCTGTGGGGGGGCAACTCGCGAGGCAATTACGCGAGGTATAGTCCACCGTTTGTCGATCTTTCTTGTGAGGTATGTAGACACCCCAAACGGCTTCAATTACTTTCAAATACATTGTATCTAGATGCCCTAAGTTGTCGGCAAGACGACGCCAAACACGGCCCAAAAACCTGTTAGAAAACAGGGTATACACAGTCCAAATGTCCATGTTTGAAGATCTATCCCGATCGATCTAAGGACATTAGAAATTCTACTTGAACATACTTTTAGACAGCATGTAGGGCTCTGCGACCCAATTTACAGAACCCGATTACATCGACTACCCGTCGAGAAATCGGATCCTAAACTTTGACAAAAACCAGTTTTCAAAACTAGAAAATTGTTCGATACGACGTGCGTCCCGCCAAACCGGGCGACGTGGTCACGAACCGTAAGCATCGAAAGCTGCGTAACGGCTTCGTGCTCGTGTGGGCTTTGACGGAATTCAAATTGGTCGCGTGTGCGCGACGAATTTGATGCGTATCCGTCAAAATTTACCGTATCGGCCTCTGTGCAAGTTTCCCAATTACTTTGTGCACGCTCGTCAGATTGAGACGAAACTTGTGCAAACAAGACCGTATTGTTTTTCTGGTCCTGCATGCCAAGTTTGGTCCGATTCTGAGACAGTGGAATCGGAACGCCGTTTTGCGGGCCCCACGGTCCCACTCAACGGGCGATTTTGTGCACGGCCCGCCAGAATCCAACTTTGGACATACGGTTGGGTTCGTATCAAAAAATTGGATCCGTAGACATGTAGTTTGACGACTTTAGAGACTTTTGACTCTGGCACGCTTTTCGGTGCAAAGCGGGTCCAACAGCGGACATCGTTTTTGCCCGAAATTACTATTTTGCCCCTGTGTCCAGAATTGGACTTAAGGATAGGCAATCATAGCTAATTTGACTATTCTGAGAATGTTGGCAATGTTTGTTTCAGCTTTCGGAGGCAGTTGTGAGAAGTGGACTTATTTGGCTCACCAGTTGACTATTTTTGTG
>JANAVB010006389.1:20006514-20116514 GCA_029216955.1 Iris pallida
CAAGGGGGCGCATGTGGTTCTCAGGAAAGGAAACCCATGCGGCTGGCGGGATGGGTTCATGCGGCTGCAGAGCAAGGATCCATGCGGCTGGCTGACCAATCAGGTTCATGCGGCCGGGAGGAGTTCTCATGCGGCTGGGTCAAGTGAAGTCCCATGTGGCCAGGAAGAAGGGAGGGCGCATGAGGCTAAGTTAGAGCATTCATGCGGCTGGGAGCAGCGGGGTCCTCATGCGGCTGGCGGGATGGGCGCATATGCGGCTCGGGAGCAAGGTCCTTAGGCAGCCATACTATCCATACGCCTATACGGCTAGGAGACAATGGGGTGCATGCGGCAAAGTTACACTTGCCGCATGAACTAGTCATGCGGTCAAGTCAAGCCCATGCGCCAGGGAGAATACTTGCCGCATGAAATGTTCATGCGGTCAAGTCAGGATACAGTTCTTCTTCCCCAAACTTCTGAGAAGGAGAACTCCATGAGAGCCAAGTTCTCAAGCTCCACAACTCCATCATCCGGAGCCCAAATCCGAACTTCCTTAGGTCAAAATGGGGTAGAACAAGCTACTCTACAACATGGAACCTTCAAAACTCAGAAATAACAGGATTAAATAGATCAAAACCCCAAAAATCCGAAAATGAAACAAATATAGATCTACAAGGATCTAGCCATGGAAAGTGAAATTGCCAAGTTCTAAAGTGCTTTAAAATATAGTAAGGAAGAGAATGGAGTAATGAAATCAGAGTTCCTCCATGAAGCAAGTTGCACTTGCCTAGACCTCTCTCTTCTCTCTCTGGTAGGTGAAGTTAGTAAATGAGAAAGAAGAAGATGATTGAATGAAGAGAGAGAAGGAAGAGGGCTTAATAAATACAAAGGGTGGTGGTAGGTAGGGGGTTTACATTGGTTTATATTGAACCAAAGAAAACCGAGCCAAGCCAAACCAAGCCAAGAAATAACCAAGCCAAGATGCAAGCTAAACAAGGAATCATGCAATACAGAATAAAATACGTACACGTATTCCAGAAATACGTAATACGAACCACAGGCATTACAACTCTACCCACCTTAAAAGAATTTCGTCCTCGGAATTTAATTAAGAGGCTAGAGGAACAATGACAAGCTACACTAATCACAAGCAAGTTATAACTAGGTAATCAATCAATCAATCATGCAAGCAAGGAATCGAAGGTATGAGGCATAAGAAGGACATTATACCTCACGAGTCAAACAAGTCGGGATATCGCGATCGGATATCATCCTCACGCTCCCACGTTGACTCCCCCAAAGAGTGATGACCCCAAGCAACTCGGACTAACTTGATAGTCTTGTTCTTGAGGATCTTTTCTCTCCGGTCCAATATAGACACGGGCCTCTCCTCATACGAAAGGTTGGTACCAACAACCAATTCCGAATGATCCAGGATGTGGCTCGGGTCTGGGATATACCGTCGTAATTGGGAAACATGGAACACGTCATGCACCTCGCTTAGCGACGGCGGAAGAGCGAGACGATAGGATACATCTTCTACTCGCTCCAGAATGTCAAACGGTCCTATATACCTAGGACTAAGCTTTCCCCGGACGCCGAAACGAATGACGCCACGGTTAGGCGAAATCTTCAGGAATACATGATCGCCGACCGAAAACTCAAGAGGACGCCGATGAGAATCGGCCCAATGACGCTGGCGATCTTGGGCAACTCGAAGATGATCTCTGACCCTTCGGACCACTTCAATGGTCTGAGAAATCATTTCTGGACCAAGCATCTGCCTCTCTCCAACATCATCCCAGGCTAACGGGGATCTGCACTTCCTACCATATAGTGCCTCGAACGGTGCCATCTGGATACTGGCCTGAAAACTGTTATTGTATGAGAACTCCACCAGATGTAGGTGATCTTCCCACGAACCACCGAAGTTAAGTGTACAGGACCGCAACATGTCTTCAAGAGTCTGGATCGTGCGTTCCGACTGGCCATCTGTCTGCGGGTGATAAGCTGAGCTGAACTGGAGACGAGTCCCCAAACTCTCTTGCAAGCTACGCCAAAAGTGCGACGTAAATCTAGAATCTCGGTCCGAGGTGATACTGACTGGCACACCGTGCAATCTGACAATCTGCCTGAGGTACATCTCCGCTAGCTGAGCCGTCGACTGACCAACTATGAATGGGAGAAAGTGAGCCACCTTCGTGAGCCGATCAACTATAACCCAGATAGCATCTCTACCAGCTGGGGATCTAGGTAATCCAGTCACAAAATCCATGGTCACATGCTCCCACTTCCATTCTGGAATCGGCAAGGGCTGAAGAAGTCCAGCCGGTCTCTGATGTTCAGCTTTAACTTGTTGGCAAACCAAACACCGAGAGACAAACCGAGCTATCTCCCGCTTCATGCCATTCCACCAGAAGTACTGACGGATATCTCGGTACATCTTCGTACTGCCAGGATGGATGGAATACTGGGAACTGTGCGCCTCTGCCATGATCTCCCGCCTGATATCTCCGCTGGGTACACAAAGACGCTTACCATGTCGAAGTATACCATCCTCATGAATGCATAACTCTGGTCTTCGTCCTGCCTCGCACTCTGCTCTGAGTCGCTGAAGCTTGGAATCTGCTGACTGCGCCATCCGGATCCTCTCGACTATAGTGGACTGAACTTGCATGCTGGCCATCAATGCCACACTGGAAGGGAGAATAACTTCTATACCCATCTTCTGAAGATCTGCTAACAGCTCTGGTTGCGCTGTTAGGAAATAAACTCCGGCTCTCCTGCTCAAAGCATCTGCAACAACATTGGCCTTTCCACGATGATACTGCAGGTTGACATCATAATCCACAAGAAGCTCCAGCCATCTCCTCTGACGCATGTTAAGATCCTTCTGGGTGAAAACATACTTCAGGCTCTTGTGGTTGGTAAAAATCTCCACCCTGTCTCCATACAAGTAGTGCCTCCACAACTTGAGTGCAAACACTACCGCTGCCAGCTCCAAGTCATAGGTTGGGTAATTCCTCTCATGATCACGAAGTTGTCGTGATGCATAAGCTATTACTTTCCCATGCTGCATCAGAACACATCCTAAGCCTCTGCCTGAAGCATCACAATATACTGAGAATCCTCCGGTTCCATCTGGAAGCGTGAGAATAGGAGCTGTTATCAGGCCTCGCTTCAACTGCTCAAAAGAACTCTGACACTCTGCTGTCCAAGCAAACTGCGCATCCTTGCGGGTCAACTGCGTCAATGGCGCTGAAATTCGAGCAAAATCCGAAACAAACCGCCGGTAGTAGCCGGCCAATCCAAGAAAACTACGAACCTCTGCAACTATGCTGGGCACCGGCCATGACTCAATAGCCACAATCTTCTGGGGATCCACTTCTACTCCTCCTCTAGTGATGATATGACCCAAGTACGAAATGCGATCGAGCCAGAACTCGCATTTACTGAACTTAGCATATAACTGGTGTTCCCTGAGAATCTGAAGAACAACTCTGAGATGCTGCTCATGCTCCGCCTCACTCTTGCTGTAGACCAAGATGTCATCCAAGAACACAATCACGAACTGATCCAAGTAAGGCATGAAGATGCGATTCATGAGGTCCATGAATACTGCCGGCGCATTGGTTGCTCCAAAAGGCATAACAAGGAACTCCCAATGCCCATACCTCGATCTAAAAGCTGTCTTCGGGATGTCCTGCTCTCTGACTCTGATCTGATGATATCCTGAGTGTAAGTCAATCTTCGAGAATACTGAAGCCCCCTTGAGTTGATCAAATAAGTCGTCTATCCTTGGAAGAGGGTATCTGTTCTTGATTGTTACTGAGTTCAAGGTACGATAATCAACACATAACCTGGACGTACCATCCTTCTTCTTTACAAGAAGCATCGGGGCTCCCCAAGGCGATCCACTAGCACGAATGAATCCTTTGGCTCGAAGTTCTTCAATCATCTTGTACAAGATCTCCAACTCTGAAGGCGCCATCCTGTAGACTCTCTCTGATACTGGGGCTGTCCCGGGAATCAAGTCTATAGTGAACTCGATCTCCCGCTCTGGAGGCATACCTGGTAGCTCTTCTGGGAAAACATCTGGGAACTCATCCACTATTCTGGGCAACTGCACTGCTGCTACTGCCATCCGCAATATCGGAGGAGAAGGCTCAACTGCGCCTCTGGAAAAGGAAAACTCTGGCTCGCCTGGAATGCTAAAAACAATCATGCCAATGTGGCAGTCTATTCTAGCATACTGGTTCCTCAACCAATCCATCCCTAAGACCACATCATAATCGGCCATGGGGAATTCTATCAATCTAGCGGGGAACTCTCTACCGCTAACTACGATCCGACACGAGGAAAATACTCTATCTACTCCCACAAGTCCGTTACCAGTAAGTATATTGAGCCTTACTGATAATGACTCGGGCTCCAATCCTACCCGTGTCGCGAATCGTGCAGATATAAAAGAATACGATGCACCAGAATCAAATAAAGCTGAAGCTGGAAAGGAGTTGACGAGAATAGTACCTGCCACTACCTCTCCTGGGGCCAATCCTTCCTCTGCGGTCATCACCATAGCCTGACCGTGCCCTCGGGGTGCTGGTCCCCTCTGCTGAAATCCTCGCTGCCTATTCTGACTCAAGGCTTGGGCTTGTGCATGCTGCTGGGGGTTCTGCTGCTGGAACACTTGGGACTGAGGCGGCAAGGGCCTCGACAATGGGTACTGCTGCTGCTGCTGCTGCTGGACCGGAGCTGGTCCTCTCACCGAAGAGCTAGAAAGGTTGGACGATGATGAACCACCCCTGTTCGGGCAGGATCCAACCCTTTGGTCAGGTGCTCCACAAGCCAGGCATAATCCCTGCGCCCTGCGACATTCTGCCACTACATGGCCTGGCTTCCCACAATGAGAACATCCCACTGCGGAAGACTGCTTCTACTTCTGCTGCTGCTGAGGGTGCGTCGGAGTGGAATGCTGAACCGACGTCACGGAGGCCACTCGCCTCGGAGCTCCAATAGTCAAAGCCCTGGCTGCCGGGGCTGGTACTGAAGACTGATTCATCTGGCCGTGAGATCTCTTCCGACCTCCGGTCCTATCCACAATCCTCTGGGAGGTATACTCATGTCTTCGGGCTGCTCTCAAGACTGCATCAAAAGTCTGATGCTCAAACTGCTCAACTGCTAACAAGACATCCAGGTGAAGCCCCTGCTGGAATCGCTGGGCTCGATCATACTCGGTTGCCACCAAGGTGGGAGCAAACCGACTGAGTCTCGAAAACTCGGCCGCATATCCGTCGACCGTCCTGCCTCCTTGCTTCAAGTTGGTGAACCTCGTCTGTAGATCGTACCGAGCTACAGCATCAAAATACTTGGTCTGGAATCTCTCTCTGAATACTGCCCATGGAATGGGTGCTGCTAATCCAACGGCCTGCGCTGCCCACCAGCTGCGGGCAAGATCTAATAGCTGCAAGCGCACCACAGCTACCTTATCATTCTCTGGAGTCTTGGCTGCGTCGAGAATCACTTCAGTATCCTGAAGCCATGCATCTGTTGCGATAGCATCTTCACTACCGTCGAAGAATGGAGGGTTCAAGCGCTTGAAGCTGTTGGCCGTACTGTTCCCTGGATGACCTCCTCTGGTCAAAGCATCTGCCACTGCCTGTTGCAAGGCGTCTCCTCGACGATCTTGGGAAGCTATCAAGGTCCTGATGAGTCCTACCAAAGTGCCATCATCAGGCTCTGCAGGCCGAATGGGCTGAACTGGAGGCTCTCTTTCAGTAGGCTCGACTCTGGAGGCTACTCCAGAATGCTGGACTTGATCTCCGGGTTGTTGCTGGTCCGCGGGAGGGGCTCCGCCTTGCTGATCGGCCGGGTCAGGTACTATGCCGCTGAAGAAGACGACATAGGAAACAATAAGGAAGGACCAGGACAGACCAACGATGCAAGCAGGTGATCAGGACAAGAATCCAGGGATTCAGAAGATACGAGCAGAGATCAAGGACGAATACTGATTGAGACATCTATTCGGTAAACCCTCACATATCTTGATTTACAAGACCTGCATGGGCCACCACTTAAACCATGTCACGCCCCAGAACCAGAATACTGGAGAGCGGGGGCAGACATAGCCAGCTACGTATATGAAATGGAATCCATCTCGCTATACGGTCACGGCTGTCTAGATACATGAGGGTTTATCTACAAGCCAACAGTCTCTTAAGGTCATGAACAAGCCTATTATCTCAGTCACAAGCAGTAAGTAAAAGTTACAAGATGTATGATCATTAAATATACAATAGTAAGGCGTCCCAAATATTACATATTCAGCTGATCATGAAGCTAGTCGTTACAAAATGTCAGGACTAGTAAGAGTTTAGTCATACATGATCAACCCTAGGATCTGTCAATCATGTTACAGCCCGTAGGCAGACAGTAAATAAAAGTACAATCGAGCTAAACAGGTGCTCGTCGGCTAAACGCCTCAAAAGAATATTTTTACAATAAAGTGGGAGATCAAAAATAAACCCACTCGTTGCCAGGGTTCCGTCTAGTGGCCACCATCTGGCTGGAAGGTCGGTAGATCCTCTGGAGCTGCTCCAAAATCTGGCCATACAAAACCAGCTGGGTCCGATCCCAGAAAGAGCAAGTGCCACAAAGGAAGCTTCACTTAGGAACTAAAACCAGCAATCAGCACAAGATATAAATAAAAGTAAGAACTGGAAAATAAAGAAAACACATCAGGATGATATACGACGAGATAACCATGGAACTATTCAGATAACCAGGTTACAACCCGTAAACCAAACAAGGACCGGGGTTGTAACCCTTCGTCTGAGCAGAACTTGGAATTCTCACCATTTATCGGTAAAATAAATACAAGCATTCTAGTCAGGCAGTAATCTGGAACAAGATCAGGGCAGACTAGACATGTTAGAATCCATCCAATCATTTCACGGCCAAGCAAGACCTACGGCTTGATACTTTAACTAACTAGGGTTATCACAAGCCTATTTACTAACAAGATGCAGAGAGATTATTCCACAGCCACAAGCCCTGCAGACCATCCAGGTTACCCAGGTCGAAATTAAGGGTTGAATTCAGGTGGGTACATCGTCCAGGAAACGCATGTACCCTTAGGTAGCTTGAAGGGTGCAACACATGACAGTGTGCTGGAAATGTGCCCTACTCGACGGCAGGCTACAGATCCCAAGCGCGCCCAGGTAACGGGATTGCCTGTAGCTGGGAGATCTCTTCATGACTACTGTATTAATCTAGTTATTAACCTCAATTCAATAGGTACTCCTGACCGTGGTACTCAGGAGTCCCTGTCCTAGACATGATGCAAGACAGGACTGGATTATTTGTACAAGCACAATCGCCCACGGTGTCCAAGTGATTATACAGGTCATGTCATGTCAGGTAGCCGTCGCAACAGCTGCTCAAGATAGTTCATGTCAGGTTTTCATGTCAACTGTACTAGTCAGGAGTGCGCCACGGCGGGCCACTATCAGGTCATGTCAGGTTACTCATGTCAGGAGTGCACCTCTGCGGGTCACAATCGTGTCAAGTTTAGTTATTAATTCCAAGCATGTTACATCAATTCAGGATTATCAAATCAGGACAAAAGGCGTAAGGATATAAAACGGGCGTAAAATGCCTAATAAAGGAGTTACAAAACATGAGCAAATAATGATAAATAATAGTACACAGGAACATGAGAAAGTCATGCGGCTCAGTCATATGCGGCCAGGAAGGAGGGGGCACATGCGGCTCAAATAAGAGAGCTCATACGGCCAGGGTTACTGGATCCCATGCGGCCAGGACAAGGGGGCGCATGTGGTTCTCAGGAAAGGAAACCCATGCGGCTGGCGGGATGGGTTCATGCGGCTGCAGGGCAAGGATCCATGGGGCTGGCTGACCAATCAGGTTTATGCGGCCGGGAGGAGTTCTCATGCGGCTGGGTCAAGTGAAGTCCCATGCGGCCAGGAAGAAGGGAGGGCGCATGAGGCTAAGTTAGAGCATTCATGCGGCTGGGAGCAGCGGGGTCCTCATGCGGCTGGCGGGATGGGCGCATATGCGGCTCGGAAGCAAGGTCCTTAGGCAGCCATGCTATCCATACGCCTATGCGGCTAGGAGACAATGGGGTACATGCGGCTAAGTTACACTTGCCGCATGAACTAGTCATGCGGTCAAGTCAAGCCCATGCGCCAGGGAGAATACTTGCCGCATGAAATGTTCATGCGGTCAAGTCAGGATACAGTTCTTCTTCCCCAAACTTCTGAGAAGGAGAACTCCATGAGAGCCAAGTTCTCAAGCTCCACAACTCCATCATCCGGAGCCCAAGTCCGAACTTTCTTAGGTCAAAATAGGGTAGAACGAGCTACTCTACAACATGGAACCTTCAAAACTCAGAAATAACAGGATTAAATAGATCAAAACCCCAAAAATTCGAAAATGAAACAAATATAGATCTACAAGGATCTAGCCATGGAAAGTGAAATTGCCAAGTTCTAAAGTGCTTTAAAATGTAGTAAGGAAGAGAATAGAGTAATAAAATCAGAGTTCCTCCATGAAGCAAGTTGCACTTGCCTAGACCTCTCTCTTCTCTCTCTGGTAGGTGAAGATAGTAAATGAGGAAGAAGAAGATGATTGAATGAAGAGAGAGAAGGAAGAGGGCTTAATAAATACAAAGGGTGGTGGTAGGTAGGGGGTTTACATTGGTTCATATTGAACCAAAGAAAACCGAGCCAAGCCAAACCAAGCCAAGAAATAACCAAGCCAAGATGCAAGCTAAACAAGGAATCATACAATACAGAATAAAATACGTACACGTATTCCAGAAATACGTAATACGAACCACAGGCATTACACCAGCCTAGTCCAAGACCCGGCCCAAGACTCATCTACACAAACCCGCGTAGGTGCGTACCCACCCTCTAAAGCCCAGCAAAACCGACTGAACACGAACCCCTGTAGAAACGCGTATATAGATTGAGAGAACGAGAGGGAGCAAAACCGAAACCCTAGTCACACGACCATCTCAGGACAGCGCCGCCTCTCCCTGACGCGACCCCAGCCATCGTGCGCCGCCGCAGTTGCACCGGAGAGCCGCACGCGCTGGTGGAGTCAAAACACGCGATAGTAGGCTGCTGTGGGGGGGGCAACTCGCGAGGCAATTACGCGAGGTATAGTCCACCGTTTGTCAATCTTTCTTATGAGGTATGTAGACAACCCCAACGGCTTCAATTCCTTTCAAATACATTGTATCTTGATGCCCTAAGTTGTCGGCAAGACGACGCCAAATACGGCCCAAAAACCTGTTCGAAAACAGGGTATACACAGTCCAAATGTCCATGTTTGAAGATCGATCCCGATCAATCTAAGGACATATTAGAAATTCTACTTGAACATACTTTTAGACAGCATATAGGGCTCTGCGACCCAATTTACAGAACTTGATTACATCAACTACCCGCCGAGAAATCGGATCCTAAACTTTGACAAAAATCTGTTTTCAAAACTAGAAAATTGTTCGATACGACGTACGTCCCGCCAAACTGGACGACGTGGTCGCAAACTGTAAGCATCGAAAGATGCGTAATGACTTCGTGGTCGTGTGGGATTTGACGGAATTCAAATTGGTCGCGTGTGCGCGACGAATTTGATGCATATCCGTCGAAATTCACCATATCGACCTCTGTGCAAGTTTCCCAATTACTTTGTGCACGCTCGTCAGATCGAGACGAAACTTGCGCCAACAGGACCGTATCATTTTTTTGGTCCTGCATGCCAAGTTTGGTCCGATTCTGAGACAGTGGAATCGAAACGCCGTTTTGCGGGCCCCACGGTCCCACTCAACGGGCGATTTTGTGCACGGCCCGCCGAAATCCAACTTTGGACATACGGTTGGGTTCGTATCGGAAAATCGGATCCGTAGACATGTAGTTTGATGACTTTAGAAACCTTTGACTCTGGCACGCTTTTCGGTACAAAGCGAGTTCATCGGCGGACATCGTTTTTGTCCGAAATTACCGTTTTGCCCCTGTGTCCAGAATTGGACTTAAGGACAGGCAATGCTAGCTAATTTGACTATTCTGAGAATGTTGGCAATGTTTGTTTTAGCTTTCGGAGGCAGTTGTGAGATGTGGACTTATTTGGCTCACCAATTGACTATTTTTGTGGGATCTTCGTGCAACCTCCAGACAAGATACCTTGCCTTCCTCTATAGTTTATTTACATGCATATTTATATTATTATACAGTTTTACTAGTTAATTATTTATATGTGATTTGTATATCATGCCTGCTAGTTTATATATAGCCTTGTTTATAATTAGCTTCGTAGTTCATATTGGATTGGTTATCTCGTGTATCGTGATTGGGTCGTGTCGTGTCATCTCTTGTACTTGGACTGAGTCGCATCGTGTCATAGGATGAATAAGTCATATCGGAACTGCTGTACCTTGAAATTCTTGAAGCTAACCTGCGAGTCCATATTAGGGGCGAGGGTTAGTAGTTAAGCTAACTTGCGAGCCCACACCAGGGGCGAGATGTGAGACTCGTCTCACAGTATCGGTATTTATATACGGATACGTATTTTGTAGTGTATTTCGTATTTTCTTGATTTTCGTAATGTTTTAAAATTTTCCTAACTTATAGATTTTCTTCTTGGCCGGCATACCGCCAGTATACCGGAGTATACCGAGGGCATACCGTCCAGACAGATTTTCCACATTTTAGATATTTTCAATTTTAGATATTTTCATGAATAGTGTTTTCGATATTTTCGTGAATAGTGTTTTAGATATTTTGATGAATAGTGTTTAGATATTGTCACTCCCCAATCCTGGAATACGTATTTTAATACGTAAACCGATAAATTATATTTACCTTGTATTTATACTATATTTATTATGCTGTATTTCTTCATGTATTTCCCAAAAATATTTGACAAAATATTATTTTCTAATTTATTTTCTGCATTTGGGCCTACAGTTTTGGCTCATTTGGGTAACCTATTCTTGGTTCACCAATGGTTCATCATGAACCCTTTAGTTCATCATGAACCCATGGGTCCAAGATCTTTATATATAACTCATCTCATTCTCTCTCCTCTCATTTACTTCCTCTCATTTATTTCCTTCACCAACCAAGGCAAGTACCAACTTGCTCAAGAGATGGATCCATAATTTTGTCAATGATTTCTTACAAAACTATTTGCCAAAACATGTTCTTCTCCTCAATCTATACTAGTTTAGAACTTGGAAATTTCTATTTTGAAGCTTGATTTTTGTAGATCTAAGTTTTAATCATTTTCGGATTTTGCATGGTTTGATCTACTTTAGTTGGATTTTATGGGTTTTTGATGCTTCCATGTGGAAGAGCATTCAGTTTCACCCAAGTTAGAACTTTGGAAATCCGAATTTGGAGTTCGGATGGCCAAGTTATGATGCTTTGAAGCTTGGGTTCAGCCATGGTGTTCTTGCTGTTTGGAGCAGACAGTGAGCAGTGTGCTCCTGTTTGAGCACGCTTCCTATTGGAAGCGTGTCTCTCCTTGAGCCTGCGTGACTTTTCACGCAGCTCTCTCCTTGAGCCTGCGTGACTTTTCACGCAGCTCTCTCCTTGAGCCTGCGTGACTTTTCACGCAGCTTTCTCCTTGAGCCTGCGTGACTTTTCACGCAGCTCTCTCCTTGAGCCTGCGTGACTTTTCACGCAGCTCTCTCCTTGAGCCTGCGTGACTTTTCACCCCTTGAGCGTGCGTGCTTTTGTGCGTACGCTTTTGATATTTCATCAGATATTATATGACCATTTTATATCCTTACGCCTTTTGTCCCGAGCATGATATGAGCACTAATGTGACCCCGGAGAACAAAGAGTTCCTACCTGATACATGTACCTGAATGTCCCAGTTCTTGTTCATGCTCGACAAAAGACTCGTAACTCCACGTGGCGTATTTGCAATGATGCATTACACTAAGGAGGGTAGCACATGTTGACATATTGATTGACATGGATCCTCTTTGGGGTACTCGTACTAAAGTATGACTTTAGGAGGATAATCACGCAGGCCACAGCATGTGAGTCCAAGATTTCACCTAGGGTTAAACTAGGCAACTAAATATACTAGATGCATGGGGAGGGTAAAATCCCGAGATCGTGTTACACCAGCCGCCTTGAGATATTGTCTTGACGCGCCGGCTGGTCTCCACGGATACTGTGTCATCTGCAACGAGTGGATGACTGTATCCGATTAATTCCTGCTATATATTATATGTTTTAGCAAGGTGGCCTTACGAGGGACCTGTGCTCAATCATACCTGTCTACGCGAACCCCTGGGTTGGCTAGCCTTGCTGGAAAGATACGATCTGAGGATTTTTACATAACATGATGCGAGGATAACCTCGTCCCACTAGAAACTCGTAGACTTGATTGGCCGTAAAAACGACTTGCTTGTATCCTATTACCTTCCGTAAATAACTGAGGGAAGCGGACTGTCATGGTACGTGATCCAACCCATGTTCTTGTTTGATTGTTGGGTTGGTTATCGTACTATGACAGGCTATGGACCGAAGTTATGTACGGAAGACTTATTCTGGTTGTGAAGTGCTACTTCTGTGAATGACTGAGGAACATGGTCTATCATGGTACATGATCCAACCCATGTTCTTGTTTGATTGTTGGGTTGGTTATTGTGCTGTGATAGGCTATCGACCGAAGTCACGATCAGGAGATTTTATTGTTTATACCTTTTAACTTATGTGAAAGTTATAGAGTACGACACGTCCCGACTCCATGCGGTACCTTTTGTCCTTGTTTGGTTGTAAGGGTGCCATATGGGTTCGAGGATGTTGCGCTACCCTATAATAGGAGCATACGTATTACTATTATCAATCATTCTATTTAACTGGGTTTTTAATCTTAACTCTTGTGCCTCTTTGGCGGTACTTGCTATTCGGGGCTGACCCCGCTGGTTTTGTTTGGCCAGATCACGTAGCAGAGCCTAAGGACACGATCTTCCTCCCTGACATCCATGGTGCATACTAGGAGCATGGCGGTTCGGGGACTCGAGTGGGTTTCTTCTCCACCACTCCTGCTTATACTTTTACGGCGTTTAGCCACCGGCACCTGTTAGCCGGATTACTTGATATTTTGGTGTCAGTTCAGAATTGTAAATAAACAGACTGCACCTGTGTATAATTTTGTACTCCTGACTCTCTGAGATAGCTAAATTATAAAGCTAGTCTCTCATGACCATTTTGATGAAGCGTCGGGGACGCCTTACTGCTTTATCTTTAATGTTTATTTAATTGCTGATGTGATTTGATTGATTGAGACATAGAACTCTGTGGGACCATAGGAGACTTGATTGTAGCATGTACCCCCTAGTCTCTCGACAGCCACGATCGCCGTATGACGTTACGTACCTCATATGGAGTAGCTGGCCTAGTCCGTCTCCGTATTTCGGTACTGGGGCGTGACAAGGTTTTAGTGGTGGCCCATGCAGGTCTGATTTTCAGACTTGTGGGGTATTGCGAATTATTAGGAGTCTCAATCAAAACTTGTTTCCCTTGAAATTCTGTTTCGAATTCTCTGTCCTTGCCTTGATCTCTAACCTGACTTGCATCCTCGAAATCTTCCTCGTCCGGGCTTGATAATCTTATATTCTTCTCTATAGGGGTGCTTCATTCTCAGTAGCGGGTGAGGCCCATGAGGAAGAGCAGTAAGAGCATGGCTCGACTGGGCAGCAACAGGGGAGAGAACCTTCCCCAGGGCAGACACGAGCAGAAATGGAACCAGAGGCAGTGCAGCCGCAGGTTATTGAAACTCCTGCAGCACCAGCAGCGACGGCAGTACCAGACGCCGTAGCACTCCTGGAGATCATCCGGGGGTTTCTTGTCACTAACCAACAGCAACAGACTCGGCAGCAGGAGCAGAACGCGTTGCTGAACCAAGGGATTCAGTTAGCTCTTGAGAGGAGTGTCGGGGCTGACTCGGAAGCATCATGAAGGTTTCGTCGCTTGAACCCGAGGTATTTTAATGGCACGGAGGATGCCATTACTGTGGATGCCTGGATTCAAGACATCGAAGCCATTCTTGTGGCAGCCAAGGTTCCAGATGATGAGAAGGTTGATCAGGTCAAACTGGTACTTCAGGATCTTGCCCGCGACTGGTGGGCATCAGAAGAAGTTGGTGCAAGACGCCATGTTCGTTGGACCACCTTCAGTGACAGATTCAAGGCCAAGTATTTTGGCGTAGTAGCTCGATATGAGCTCCAGCAGAAGTTTATCAGTCTCAAGCAAGCAGGCAAGACCGTAGATGGGAATGCAGCAGAGTTCTGCAGATTGTGCCGTTTCGTACCAGCAATGGTGGCAACGGAGCCAGAGAAGGCTATGAGGTTCCAGCAGGGACTTCATTTGGAACTATTACAGCTTGTGGAAGGACACGACTACCAGACGTTTGACGCTGTTTTGACGGCCGCTCGGAGGCACGAGCTTACCCAGCAGAGGTTGGCATCGAGGACAGAAGGTCAGAAGAGATCTCATTCCCAGGTTGGAGGAAGAGCAATGCAGCGAACATCGGCACCAGCACCCGGTGTACGTATTCATGATGTAGGAGCGCCGTGGAGGACGGCCGTGTCAACTAATACAGCGCCAGTTCGACATCAGCAGTCGAGGAACCAGCAACAGCGTCAGGGAGCACCCCAGGGCTGTACATTCTGTGGGAAGGCAGGGCACACGAGGGAGGTGTGCCGGTCAGCGAATGGCTTATGCTTGAGGTGTGGTAATTCAGACCACCGTATCTCCACTTGTCCTGTGATGCAGAGGCCAGGAGGGCCAGCTCAGCAGTTTCCAGCATTGCCAGCTCCGGTGGCAACCCCGAGTGGAGGGCCAGTATTAGCAGTAAGGCCCCTAGCCCAGCGTCTACCAACGCAGGCTCAGATGTTTCGCAAAGCACAGGAAGTCGAAGGCCCTCAGAGGCAGCAACAGCATGGTCGAGGAAGGCCGCAACAAGGGGCTCCGCGGGGCCAGGCTCTTACATTGACCTTGGGAGAGGCTCTAGCGTCTAGTGACGTGGTGGCAGGTAAAATTCTTGTCACCTCATTTCCCGCTGTAGCATTATTTAATTCAGGCGCTACTCATTCATTCATCTCTGCATAATATGCTATACGAATTGGATTAGAGTTGAGGCATTACCGGAGAGGATGGATATACTCACCGGCAATGGGCTCGTAGAAGTTAGCAGAGTGCGCTTTTCATGTCCGGTGGAGGTGTGTGGGCATTTACTGCCCGCATCATTGATTGAATTCCCTATGGGGAATTTTGATGTCGTTCTTGGCATGGACTGGTTGAGAGACAGTCATGCGACAATTGATTATAGAGGAGGTAGGGTCATATTCAGCGTTCCTGGGATGGAGCAGTTCATCTTTACTCGAACCTTGAAGAATCAGGCCGGAGGCGTCATCTCAGCAGCAGTGTCAGAGCCAGGACAGATTTCGAGAGTGGTCGAAGATTTTCTTGACGTCTTCCCTGATGAGCTCCCAGGGATACCCCCAGTCAGAGAGGTAGAATTTAGCATTGAGTTGAACCCTGGAACGAGGCCTATTGCAGACAGAGTTTACAGAATGTCGCCGTCAGAACAGAATAAGTTGTATCAACATAAAGAAGAGTTGAAGTCTAAAGGATTCATCCGAGACAGTAAATCGCCCTGGGCCGCGCCAGTGATTCTAGTTTCCAAGAAGGATGGGTCGACGAGGATGTGCATCGACTACCGCAAGCTGAATGCAGTAACAGTGAAGAATAAGTACCCACTACCAAGGATTGATGACCTGTTTGACCAGTTGAGCAAGGCCAGTATCTTTTCCAAGATCGATCTTCGGTCAGGATACTATCAAGTAAGAGTCCGGGAGCAAGACATACCGAAGACAGCATTCAGATCTAGATATGGGCATTATGAGTTTTTAGTAATGCCCTTTGGACTAACCAACGCCCCCGCAGTATTCATGGATTTAATGAACTGCATCTTTCTGCCGTATTTGGATAAATTTGTGGTGGTGTTCATAGATGACATTCTTGTCTATTCCAGCAGTGAAGAGGAGCATGAAAAATATCTTAGGACTGTCTTGCAGACATTGAGGGAGCATCAACTTTATGCGAAGCTCGACAAATGTGAATTCTGGTTAGATCACATTTCGTTCCTGGGGCATGTAATTTCTGGGACAGGAGTGTCAGTGGATCCGAAGAAGATTGAGGCCGTAGAACATTGGCCAGTCCCGAGAACGGTTACAGAAGTGCGAAGTTTCTTAGGATTAGCTGGTTACTACAGAAGGTTCATGGCGAACTTTGCCAAGATCTCTGCGCCCTTAACGCATTTGACGCACAAGGACGTAGAGTTTGTTTGGTCAGCTAGCTGTCAGGCATCCTTTGAAGAATTGAAGAAGAGATTAATCTCAGCCCCGATCTTGACGCTTCCAGTAGGAGCGGGAGGCTTTACAGTATATTGTGACGCATCTGAAAAGGGTCTTGGATGTGTATTGATGTAGCACGGAAAGGTGATAGCATATGCGTCTCGACAGCTTCGAGACCATGAGAAGAATTACCCGACTCACGATTTGGAGTTAGCAGCTGTGGTGTTTTCACTCAAGTTGTAGAGGCATTATTTATACGGAGATCGGGCAGAGATCTATACTGATCATAAGAGTTTGAAATACGTATTCACGCAGCGAGATTTGAACATGAGGCAAAGAAGATGGTTAGAACTACTGAAGGATTTTGACTTAGATCTTCAGTATCATCCAGGCAAGGCGAATATAGTTACAGATGCACTGAGTAGGATAGACAGTACCTTTATCTTGACCTCGCAGAAGCATATTTTAGACGACCTTCAGAGTATGGGAATCGAAGTAGTTTTGCCAAGGGATATAGGAAGAATAACCAGTATGCAGATTCAGTCAACCTTAGTAGAGAGGATAAGGGCAGCACAAGCAGGAGATCTACAGATCCAGAAGTTGCGGTCGAAGTGTGAATCAGGCCGTAGGAAGGAGTTAGTGATTCATGAAGATGGTACGCTCAGGTTTGGAAACAGACTCTGTGTACCGAGTGGAGACCTTCGGCAAGAAGTTATGTCTGAAGCTCATAGTTCTATTTACTCCAATCATCCAGGAGGAACGAAGATGTATCGAGATATCAGGCAGTACTTTTGGTGGAATGGCATGAAAAGAGAGATAGCGAGATTTGTATCCAAGTGTCTGGTATGCCAGCAGGTGAAAGCCGAGCAGCAGAGACCAGCAGGGTTGCTACAGCCGCTTTCTATCCCAGAATGGAAATAGGAGCACATCACGATGGATTTTGTGACCGGTTTACCTTGTCACGCCCCGCTCCCGTAGGAGCGATCGTCTTCGCTAAGGCGTAATCCCGCACGGGCCTAGGTTGCGCCCGTGCAAGACTAAGTCCAGAAACGGCCGATTTGATGCTAGGCCACAGAGTCGCACAGAGTGTCCCCATTTGCAGCGGAAAGTAAACGAACACACAAGTTGAATACGAAATCAAACTCTTTATTGATATTCAAGAAATTACAAACGGCGCTAGGTCGATATTACAAGTCGCTCAAGCTCTCTCTCTGAAACATAAAAGGCGTGCCAAGTGGCTTACAAGATGGTATGATTCATGGCGATGTCCCGATATATTATGTCCCGTATATGGTGCTCCAGCTCCTTGCAATGCTCCAAGGCCCAGAGATAGCTCCGCGCCTTAGCACGTTCGATGGAAGCTCCGTACCCACCGGCGTCTCCTGCATCCTGTATGCAGACTGTGGGGTTATCAGTACATTGTTATGCACTGGTGGGGAGGCTAGCTCGCCCACAATGCTATCATTACCGAACACGTTTCATTTACTTTTGTGCATCTCTATCATTCATTGTCTTTCTAATCTTGCCTTAGGATCAATTTCATGGCATATTGCATAACCTATCTCGTGTTACAGAATTCAAGTGTCGCATAGAAGATATATGCACGACTTACCCATACTTATCGTCCGGCCTTTCCTGTCCAAGTAAACCAAGTTAGACAACAATTCATGTAATAACATAATGTGGTACTTGGAAAACATTCAATATCGAGTGCGTGTCCCTGCCTCGGGTCCTAGCACATCGTAGGCGTATTTTTTAACTCATTGTACAAGTATTCTTGATCATGTGGTGTGTTACATTCAAGCATGTTCAGGAGGTACTTGGTTCATTTAACTTAGACTACTTTGATTTCAATGCAAAGACTTACACGTGGATTGCCACCAGCAAAGCCCCCTTATTCTATATGCACCGGTCGCTGGCATGACAAGCCATTTGGATATTTCTCCTTGGTATTTCTCAACTTAGCATAGGGTGATGGATGGTACACCCCGTTAAGTCTCTTGAAATATCCTGCACTTACGTCTTCCGGTGCCCAAGCCCGCACCCAGGCAGCCCGTAAGCCCCGACTTTTGATTCCGCCTAGGCCGGCTACGGTATACACCACCACACAACATCCGCGTCGCAGAATCATTGCACGGACACAGCATTCGCCACCCCTCGCTCGTACCGTTTGTCCATGACCATTTCGTATTATCTTGTCTTTTTACTTAACGGCTATCTCCGCCGTAGGCTAACCCTTAGCCATAATGCGTTATCGACCAGGTTGGCGTCCGTGCAGCGCGGGTAGCAAGCCACGATGCACGTGCCCGTCACACCTGTCGCTAACCATTCTTTCTTTTCTTATCTTTTCTTCATTCTTTCTTTTCTTTCTTTCTTTCACTTGTTCATTCGTTTATCGATTCATTCACGTATTCATTCATTCATTGATTCGTTGATTTATTCATTCAAACATTACGCAACTCCTCGTACGGGAGTCGCCTTGGCGACCCATCAGTCCTATAGCCTTTCAGTGTCGCTATACTCTACTCGGAACGACTATATTGATAGCCTTCCCGTTCATTGTTGTAAACCATTCATTGTTTCATTGTTGGACGTATAAGGAGCATAAACGTAGGCTTGTGCCGTAGCACGAGCATGGAGTGCGGGCGAGAGTTCTCGTACTTTTCCATGTTCCTTTCCATATTCTATACAAGCATACAAGTTGGGATTATTCCCTTAGCTAGGTGCGTTGAGTCATTTATTAGCATGCAAGAGGTTATCGCCTAGCGATTCTCGTGATAGTATCCGTATTGTTATGTGTCTAGGCTAAGCACAGACGGGTTCATCGGAGCCACCCACCTTAGCGATGTTCGCATCGGCCGAGCGATACTCCGAGTGCGCCTTTGAAAGTCTAAGTCTGGATTCATCTTGACGGGCCAATGCAAGTCTTGCATCGATTCGCATCGATACTTCATCGGGTCGAAGCAACTCTTCGGGTCGACGGCTCGTTTTTGAGTCGTTGCACTTGCCGTTTGAATCGGCGTTCCGCTAGGGCGGAGCGGGTCACTACATAATACACCACTCAAAACAAGTCTCGTCCTCGAGACTTCCTGAGTGCAGGTCATCCTACCGTTCCTTAACTCGGATCGTGTGCACATCTTAGGCAATTTTCTATCGAATGGCTTTATCGTTCGATGGCATCGAACGGTACTCGGTTTCTTTCTAAGTTCCGTGTCGCATACGTTCGATCAATTATATCGAATGACTTTTTACTCATTTTAGAGTTGATGATACTTATTCAATTGTCGTGTTTCTTTGATTCGGTTGCCATTTCGACGTGTCATGGAATTGGAATGGTTGCACAAGGCACGTTATAATTTGTTAAATACGAGGGTCGTAGGCTAAGGCAAACTCATTTTCGTTTATCTCGGTCATCGAGATGACTCGATTCGCTTCTCAAGCATTCTCGTCCATGAAATCAGTATGATTTCCTCTTAGCGGGGTCGACCATGTCTGTGAAATTCTCGTCAAATTCAAGACCAAGTATTGCACTATCGTCGAGCATAACTTCCTATCAATGGTTCAATTCGTTGTACCAACTTTTACTAGCACGATTTTACGTTCACGACACTCGTTCACTCCCCAAGTCGTGCTAGAACTCATCGTATCACTTGGCCGGATCGTGTACGCATTTCAGGCGTCCCCAAAGTACATGCATTCAGCCTAGCCGCATGATAGAGAATTTGTCATTCTCACTCGAGTCGCATCGTGCACATACTCAGGCGTCCCTGAAATATATGCATGTCAGCCGAGTCTCGTTAGTAGAATTTCCTACTCTCGAGTCATTCAATCCATCCATGCAATTCCTCAAGATCAATCTCTCGATTGTTAACTCTTGCAACAGGGCGTCTCGCCTAACCGCTAGGCCATTTTTCAAGGCTAAGTCAATGTCAGGATTGGAATCATAGTTCCCCAACAATAATGCCAATACTGACCCCCAATCCTAGGGTCAAACCAAAGTCGATAATACGGGATTCTCTACCCAAGCTCGCGTCACTCAGATTTCTAAACATCGAGCACGATCACCTAGTTCGCAACAAGACATTCGTTACGCAGCGCAACGAATTTGAATCCGTTCAACTCATGAAATCGACCTACTTCACGTATCCATTCTAACCAATTCATGTATTCGATCACGAGGTCATCTAGCTCGACAATACGTTCTGCCCCAATCTCACGCGAGTCCGATTATCTACGATGGTTCATGAATCACCATACAACGCTTCCGCGGAATAATCATTCTCATCGGAGCGTAACTCTTGTTTGAGTTTAGACTAACTCATTCTCGATACGCGGATTGGACCTACACAATCCTCAAATTCAATCATCGAACACACTGATTCATTCTCAAGTCACCTTCGCGTTAAACCACAAGTCGAAGCATACAAATTGCCACGCCATGCAAGTGCCGATCACTCCCGCTGTATGAATCACCATACCAGCACTCACGCGGAGTGATAGCCCTAATCGGCGTGACGCATGTGCGAGGCTAGAGTTGCGCTTGCATAAGACAAGAACGTCAACGTTGTGGTTGTCAACGAAGCAAATCCAAGCATTTTATTTTCTATCCAAGCCAAGATCGATAGTCCATTTATATTTCGTTCAACTAGAAAATCTTCGAGCCAAATCTATCTTTTCCTCGACACATTTTTAACATTTCAAGTATAGCGTCCAACGGAACAATAACATTTGCACGACCGTCATTTGCCGAGTCAGAGTGCTCCCGAGTTATCGCATATCGATCTTTGATACGCCTCAATACCATCAACGATATGCGTAACCTGACGATCTTCCTTTGCAACCAATTTCGAGTCGTGCGACTGATGCTATTGTCCGAGTTGGATAATCCACAATTTCCTCGATATTCAAGATCAAGTTTGATCGCTATTCCTCAAGCTAGTTTCAAGATCGTTGTCCAAACTCAAGTCACAATTTATTTGAATCCATCCAAAATTGTACGCGCGATCCTCTATGTTTCCTCGGTCAAGACCATTCATTTTCATTCATCGTTCCGACCCATTTTCTAGCTCGTATTGCCCATTGACAAGTTGTCCAGCGATATCTCGTTCGGGACTTTTAAAGTCACGCCCAACTAAGCGTGACGCGTTCTAAGGCTTTGCGCGATCGTATCGCCTCGCCGACGTACTCGTACGATCCGTAAATCCTTTAGTCTCGCTCGAACAATTTCTATGACGTTCATACACCACTCAGGGTTCGAGCCACTCGTCTAGTCGTCGATATTTATTCTTGTTCTTCTCCGAACCTATCACATACACCACTCGGATTCAAACCATCCTATTTAGTCCTCAATCATGTTCGCGTCATGCGCTAAGACATCCTTTAGATTCGTTCGACGGATCTCTAGCGTAATCACATCGCGTCGCCTCGACGTACTAAGTTGTTCGTACTATCCTCAAAATTCAATAACTCTTCCGTGTATGCCTAAGCGTTAGTTTGATAGCGTTCCTATTGATATACACTCTAAGTGTATCTACGTTCCCGACCGAGCGGTACTTGATATCGCTCGCAACCCGATTGCACCCAAGAGTCGAGGTGCACGACGCGCGGACTAAGTTGTACCGCTTAACCATCACGTATGGACTACATTCATGTTTGTACGCTCACTTATTCTTGTTCGCAACTCGTTTGAACCAAAGAGTCTAGGTGCGTGATACTCCGCACAACTTAGCCAAAAGGCTACGTGCATGACCATCCCGTTCGAACTATACTCGGTACTCGTGTACTCCTTTGCTGTCGTCAGCGTAAGCTTATTCAAGCACGCCTCGCGTTTGCTAACTCTTAGCATCGATTCCGTCCAACTCAAGTCCGTCGTGGTTTGGCACAAAGGCCTTCGCCTATCGGTCCCGATCACCCGAGTACTTATACGAGCTTTCAAAAATATTAGACTTATTGTATGGAACATCCCCAAGACACAACGAGAGAGAGAGCGCACACTTCTTTTGTAACCAACCGAGCTTTCAAAACTGAGAAAATCGAATAAAGTCCAAGGACGTAAAGCCGTGCTCTGATACCAATCTGTCACGCCCCGCTCCCGTAGGAGCGATCGTCCTCGCTAAGGCGTGATGCCGCACGGGCCTAGGTTGCGCCCGTGCAAGGCCAAGTCCAGAAACGGCCGATTTGATGCTAGGCCACAGAGTCGCACAGAGTGTCTCTATTTGCAGCGGAAAGTAAACTAACACACAAGTTGAATACGAAATCAAACTCTTTATTGATATTCAAGAAATTACAAGCGGCGCTAGGCCGATATTACAAGTCGCTCAAGCTCTCTCTCTCTGAAACATAAAAGACGTGCCAAATGGCTTACAAGATGGTATGATTCATGGCGATGTTCTGATACATTATGTCCCGTATATGGTGCTCCAGCTCCTTGCAACGCTCCAAGGCCCAGAGATAGCTCCGCGCCTTAGCACGTTCGATGGAAGCTCCGTACCCACCGGCGTCTCCTACATCCTGCATGCAGACTGTGGGGTTATCAGTACATTGTTATGCACTGGTGGGGAGGCTAGCTCGCCCACAATGCTATCATTACCGAACACGTTTCATTTACTTTTGTGCATCTCTATCATTCATTGTCTTTCTAATCTTGCCTTAGGATCAATTTCATGGCATATTGCATAACCTATCTCGTGTTGCAGAATTCAAGTGTCGCATAGAAGATATATACACGACTTACCCATACTTACCGTCCGGCCTTCCCTGTCCAAGTAAACTAAGTTAGACAACAATTCATGTAATAACATAATGTGGTACTTGGAAAATATTTAATATCGAGTGCGTGTCCCTGCCTCGGGTCCTAGCACATCGTAGGCATATTCTTTAACTCATTGTACAAGTATTCTTGATCATGTGGTGTGTTACATTCAAGCATGTTCAGGAGGTACTTGGTTCATTTAACTTAGACTACTTTGATTTCAATGCAAAGACTTGCACGTGGATTGCCACCAGCAAAGCCCCCTTATTCTATATGCACCAGTCGCTGGCATGACAAGCCATTTGGACATTTCTCCTTAGTATTTCTCAACTTAGCATAGGGTGATGGCTGGTACACCCCGTTAAGTCTCTTGAAATACCTTGCACTTACGTCTTCCGGTGCCCAAGCCCGCACCCAGGCAGCCCGTAAGCCCCGACTTTTGATTCCGCCTAGGCCGGCCACGGTATACACCACCACACAACACCCGCGCCGCAGAATCATTGCACGGACACAGCATTCGCCACCCCTCGCTCGTGCCGTTTGTCCACGACCATTTCGTATTATCTTGTCTTTTTACTTAACGGCTATCTCTGCCGTAGGCTAACCCTTAGCCATAATGCGTTATCGACCAGGTTGGCGTCCGTGCAGCACGGGTAGCGAGCCCCGATGCACGTGCCCGTCACACCTGTCACTAACCATTCTTTCTTTTCTTATCTTTTCTTCATTCTTTTTTTTCTTTTTTTCTTTCACTTGTTCATTCGTTTATCGATTCATTCACGTATTCATTCATTCATTCATTGATTCATTGATTTATTCATTCAAGCATTACGCAACTCCTCGTACGGGAGTTGCCTTGGCGACCCATCGGTCCCATAGCCTTTCAGTGTCGCTATACTCTACTCGGAACGACTATATTGATAGCCTTCCCGTTCATTGTTGTAAACCATTCATTGTTTCATTGTTGGATGCATAAGGAGCATAAACGTAGGCTTGTGCCATAGCACGAGCATGGAGCGCGGGCGAGAGTTCTCGTACTTTTCCATGTTCCTTTCCATATTCTATAAAAGCATACAAGTTGGGATTATTCCCTTAGCTAGGTGCATTGAGTCATTTATTAGCATGCAAGAGGTTATCGCCTAGCGATTCTCGTGATAGTGTCCGTATTGTTATGTGTCTAGGCTAAGCACAGACGGGTTCATCGGAGCCACCACCTTAGCGATGTTCGCATCGGCCGAGCGATACTCCGAGTGCGCCTTTGAAAGTCTAAGTCTGGATTCATCTTGACGGGCCAATGCAAGTCTTGCATCGATTCGCATCGATACTTCATCGGGTCGAAGCAACTCTTCGGGTCGACAGCTCATTTTTGAGTCGTTGCACTTGCCGTTTGAATCGGCGTTCCGTTAGGGCGGAGCGGGTCACTACATACCTAAATCCCCGACTGGTAAGAATGCAGTCTGGGTAATAGTAGATCGACTCATGAAGGTCGCTCATTTCCTTCCCTTCCGAGTTGGACAGACTACTGAGCAGTTAGCAGAAATATACATAAAGCAGATAGTAAGGCAGCACGGTGTTCCAGTTAGTATAGTATCAGATCGGGATACGCAGTTTACTTCCCATTTTTGGCGGAGCTTACACCAAAGTTTGGGAACCAAGTTAAGATTCAGTACTGCTTATCATCCACAAACCGATGGGCAATCAGAAAGAACCATCCAGACGTTATAAGATATGCTGCGGGCGAGTACCTTGGACTTTGGCGGATCTTGGGAGGATCACCTTCATCTAGTGGAGTTCTCCTATAACAACAGCTATCAGGCTAGCATTCAGATGGCCCCGTTCGAAGCATTGTACAGAAGGAAGTGCAGGTCCCCTTTGGCATGGGACGACGTCGGAGAACGGAAGTTGTTGGGACCAGAGATGATCACGCAGACTGTGGAGATAGTTATGTTGGTCAGAGAGCGCCTTCGAGTTGCACAGGACCGACATCGTCATTGGGCAGATCAGCATCGTAGGCCTCTAGAATTCAGAGTTGGCGACCAAGTGTTTCTGCGGATTTCGTCTACTCGGGGTATCATCAGATTTGGAACCCGAGGAAAGCTTAGTCCAAGATACGTTGGTCCTTTTAAGATTCTCGCTCGGGTAGGTGATGTGGCTTATCGACTTGCCCTTCCGCCTTCGTTGACTGGCATACATGATGTGTTTCATGTGTCCCAATTACGTGGATATGTCCCGGACCCGAGTCATGTCCTCGATCATTCTGAGTTAGTCGTTGGTACCGACCTAACTTACGAGGAACAACCCGTGTCTATTTTAGACCGGCGAGAGAAGGTACTCAAGAATTGGACGATAAGCCTTGTCCGTGTTTCTTGGAACCATCACTCTTCGGAAGAGTCAACCTGGGAGCGCAAGGACGAGATCAGATCTCGGTATCCGCATTTGTTTGACTAATAAGGTATATTTTTGCACCTTATTGATACGATTCCATGCTTATCTGTACCTGCTTGTTTTGTACTTTGTGATGTATGATAATAACTGCTATGATAGCTAACTTATATATGATTGAGCCTTGCTTGCCCTGATTTCACTATCCTGTCTTGGCTGGAATTCCGAAGACGGAATTTTTCTAAGAAGGGTAGAGATGTCACTCCCCAATCCTGGAATACGTATTTTAATACGTAAACCGATAAATTGTATTTACCTTGTATTTATACTATATTTATTATGCTGTATTTCTTCATGCATTTCCCAAAAATATTTGACAAAATATTATTTCCTAATTTATTTTCTATATTTGGGCCTACAGTTTTTGCTCATTTGGGTAACCTATTCTTGGTTCACCAAAGATTCATCATGAACCCTTTGGTTCATCATGAACCCATGGGTCCAAGATCTTTATATATAACTCATCTCATTCTCTCTCCTCTCATTTACTTCCTCTCATTTATTTCCTTCACCAACCAAGGCAAGTACCAACTTGCTCAAGAGATGGATCCATAATTTTGTCAATGATTTCTTACAAAACTATTTGCCAAAACATGTTCTTCTCCTCAATCTATACTAGTTTAGAACTTAGAAATTTCTATTTTGAAGCTTGATTTTTGTAGATCTAAGTTTTAATTATTTTCGGATTTTGCATGGTTTGATCTACTTTAGTTGGATTTTATGGGTTTTTGATGCTTCCATGTGGAAGAGCATTCAGTTTCACCCAAGTTAGAACTTTGGAAATCCGGATTTGGAGTTCGGATGGCCAAGTTATAATGCTTTGAAGCTTGGGTTCAGCCAGGGTGTTCTTGCTGTTTGGAGCAGACAGTGAGCAGTGTGCTCCTGTTTGAGCACGCTTCCTGTTGGAAGCGTGTCTCTCCTTGAGCCTGCGTGACTTTTTACGCAGCTCTCTCCTTGAGCCTGCGTGACTTTTCACGCAGCTCTCTCCTTGAGCCTGCGTGACTTTTCACGCAGCTCTCTCCTTGAGCCTGCGTGACTTTTCACGCAGCTCTCTCTCCTTGAGCCTGCGTGACTTTTCATGCAGCTCTCTCCTTGAGCCTGCATGACTTTTCACGCAGCTCTCTCCTTGAGCCTGCGTGACTTTTCACGCAGCTCTCTCCTTGAGCCTGCGTGACTTTTCACGCAGCTCTCTCTCCTTGAGCCTGCGTGACTTTTCATGCAGCTCTCTCCTTGAGCCTGCGTGACTTTTTACGCAGCTCTCTCCTTGAGCCTGCGTGACTTTTCACGCAGCTCTCTCCTTGAGCCTGCGTGACTTTTCACCCCTTGAGCGTGCGTGCTTTTGTGCGTACGCTTTTGATATTTCATCAGATATTATATGACCATTTTATATCCTTACGCCTTTTGTCCCGAGCATGATATGAGCACTAATGCGACCCCGGAGAACAAAGAGTTCCTACCTGATACATGTACCTGAATGTCCCAGTTCTTGTTCATGCTCGACAAAAGACTCGTAACTCCACGTGGCGTATTTGCAATGATGCATTACACTAAGGAGGGTAGCACATGTTGACATACTGATTGACATGGATCCTCTTTGGGGTACTCGTACTAAAGTACGACTTTAGGAGGATAATCACGCAGGCCACAGCATGTGAGTCCAAGATTTCACCTAGGGTTAAACTAGGCAACTAAATATACTAGATGCATGGGAAGGGTAAAATCCCGAGATCGTGTTACACCAGCCGCCTTGAGATATTGTCTTGATGCGCCGGCTGGTCTCCACGGATACTGTGTCATCTGCAACGAGTGGATGACTGTATCCGATTAATTCCTGCTATATATTATATGTTTTAGCAAGGTGGCCTTACGAGGGACCTGTGCTCAATCATACCTGTCTACGCGAACCCCTGGGTTGGCTAGCCTTGCTGGAAAGATACGATCTGAGGATTTTTACATAACATGATGCGAGGATAACCTCGTCCTACTAGAAACTCGTAGACTTGATTGGCCGTAAAAACGACTTGCTTGTATCCTATTACCTTCCCTAAATAACTGAGGGAAGCGGACTGTCATGGTACGTGATCCAACCCATGTTCTTGTTTGATTGTTGGGTTGGTTATCGTACTATGACAGGCTATGGATCGAAGTTATGTACGGAAGACTTATTCTGGTTGTGAAGTGCTACTTCTGTGAATGACTGAGGAACGTGGTCTATCATGGTACATGATCCAACCCATGTTCTTGTTTGATTGTTGGGTTGGTTATTGTGCTGTGATAGGCTATCGACCGAAGTCACGATCAGGAGATTTTATTGTTTATACCTTTTAACTTATGTGAAAGTTATAGAGTACGACACGTCCCGACTCCATGCGGCACCTTTTGTCCTTGTTTGGTTGTAAGGGTGCCATATGGGTTCGAGGATGTTGCGCTACGCTATAATAGGAGCATAAGTATTACTATTATCAATCATTCTATTTAACTGGGTTTTTAATCTTAACTCTTGTGCCTCTTTGGCGGTACTTGCTATTCGGGGCTGATCCCGCTGGTTTTGTTTGGCCAGATCTCGTAGCAGAGCCTGAGGACACGATCTTCCTCCCTGACATCCATGGTGCATACTAGGAGCATGGCGGTTCGGGGACTCGAGTGGGTTTCTTCTCCACCACTCCTGCTTATACTTTTGCGGCGTTTAGCCACCGGCACCTGTTAGCCGAATTACTTGATATTTTGGTGTCAGTTCAGAATTGTAAATAAATAGACTGCAGCTGTGTATAATTTTGTACTCCTGACCCTCTGAGATAGCTAAATTATAAAGCTAGTCTCTCATGACCATTTTGATGAAGCGTCGGGGACGCCTTACTGCTTTATCTTTAATGTTCATTTAATTGTTGATGTGATTTGATTGATTGAGACATAGAACTCTGTGGGACTATAGGAGACTTGATTGTAGCATGTACCCCCTAGTCTCTCGACAGCCACGATCGCCGTATGACGTTACGTACCTCATATGGAGTAGCTGGCCTAGTCCGTCTCCGTATTTCGGTACTGGGGCATGACAGATATTTTCATGAATAGTGTAGATGCACCCTATTACCCATTGGATGTTTGGTTTTGTTTTGATAGTTAGGATTGACTTAGATCTTCACATGGATCACCATCCGACGGCTAAGATTAAATCCCCCTTTCTATATATACCATTTTACTTTCTCTCTCCTCTCTCTTTTCATTCTCTTTACTCTCTCTTCATTTCTTCTTTCCTTCTCTCCCCCTTGGAGCTTGCCAAGAGCTTGGCCTTGAGGCCTTGGGTGTGGTGTCTAACCCCCCTAGGAGGAGGAGTAGAAGATTAGGCTTGGAGCTTAACCTAGGCAAGTACATCTTGCCAAATCCATGAACCATAATGTTTTTGTTGTCATTTTATTTCCTTGGTGGTAAATACTTAGAATTGTTCTAAACTCATTTTGAAAAATATGTTTTCCTTATGATTCTCGTATATATGCATGTTTCCAAAATTTGTTTAAGCAAGGTTTTGATTTTCTGTTAAAATCCAATATAGACTTAGTAGAAAACTTGGTATCAAGAGTGATACTAGTGTTACCATCATGGATCTTGGTCACATATACATATATGAGGCCCTCACATAGTTTGTATATCATGGATTTTGAGTTTGGTGGCAATCTGAACCCGTTTCGGTGTCCCGAGAACCTCTGTTTGGGAGTATTTTGAGGTATTGATCTATCAAATGTTTTTATTTGTGAAAACAAATACTTCCATGTTGTAGGAAATTCAATTCTATTCAATTTTGACTTTTGAAAGTCCGAATTTCGATTTAAAATAAAGTTTTTATGGCCGAAACAAGTTTTGGCAAATTTCTAAATTTTGTTGCTGTTTGAAAAAACCGGTATACCGCCGGTATACCGCAGTATACCGCCGGTATGTCATTTTTTGCACCAGAAACCTTCTGTCTTTAGGCCGGTATACCGCCGGTATGCCGCAGTATACCGCCGGTATGCCGTTTTATGTTGTTTTAGTCTGTTTTTGCCCGTTTCTGTCCGTTTTTGTCCGTTTTTGATATTTTCGTCGATTGTAATGATTTCTTAACATGATTAGATGATCTTGTATAGTTAGAGAATGCTTGTACACCCTATATACACTTGACACTAGCACATGTTCAATCATTTTCTATGAAATGTACTTAGCTTTAATTATTATTTCCCACATGCCATGATATGTCTTTGATAGATTCTTTCTTACAAGCTATGTTAATTGTTGCCATGCCTTCTTTGCTTACATGATAGTGGCCCGTCGTGGCGTACTTTTCTTACATGTCTCCTTTGCTTACTAGATAGTGATCCGTCGTGGTGCACTCTTGTACATGTCTTTCTTTGCTTACATGATAGTGGCCTGTCATGGCGCACTCCCTATAGTGGCTCGTCGTAGCGCACTCCTAGCTTCCAGTTTATGATGTTTTCTTGTTGTGGCTTGTTATGGTGCACATTCTCGCTTTTGTCCAGTCTTGCATGTTCATGTCTAGGATGGATTCTGCGGAATGCCACACCCAGAATCCAAGAAAATGGTAAGAATTATATAACTAGATTGATCATTAGAACATAGGTGGGAAGGATTTCCCAGTTACCTGTTGCCTTTGGTATAGGTCGTTATAACATTTAATTTAAGGGTTTGGAGCTATCCGTCGAGATGAGCACTCTCCCAGCTTCACCGTCGTGTGGGAGCACAAAGTCACACATGTAATCACTTTCCGACATGACCAATAGGTGGCAGCAGGCAGGTAACCGGACTTAGAATTCTCAAACTTGCATTTGTTAGTAATTAGGATTGTGACAACCCTAGTTAGCTAATGTATAAAGCCGTACTCATTGCTTGGCCGTGACTATTGTATGGAGTCCAGTCTAGTCTAGTTTGTCTAGGCAGTGTCCGAATTTGTTTATTTCAGTACATCTTTGTTTATGCTTTACTTTTGCCGGTAAATGATTAGATACTAAAGTTCTGTTCAGGAGAAGGGTTACAACCCCGGTCCTTGTTTGGTTTACGGGTTGTAACTTGGGTTTCAGAATAGTTCCTAAGTCATCTTATCATTTTTCGTTCTATATAGTATCTTAACATGTTCACATGTCTCAGTTACCCTACATGCTCACATGTTCCAGTTATCTCACATGCTCCAGTTATATAACATGCTCACATGCTCTAGTTACATAACATGCTCACATGCTCCAGTTACTTAACATGCTCACATGCTCCAGTTACATAACATGCTCACATGCTCCAGTTACATAACATGCTCACATGCTCCAGTTACATAACATGCTCACATGCTCCAGTTACTTAACATGCTCACATGCTCCAGTTACATAACATGCTCACATGCTCCGTCTACTTACCATGCTCACATGTCTAGTTTATCTTTCATGTTCACATGCTTCCTTTTTCCTTACATGTACACAGTTTATATTATGTCACATGTCCTTTACTTTATGCTACATGTTGCTTTTCTCATGGTCTTCCTATTCTCAGGATAAGTGCATTGGTAGCGCACGAGTCTCGATTTGCTTTTACTTATTTCTGTCTCTATCCATTGCTATGATTTGCATGTTGGTTTTAGTTCATAGTTTGGCTTCCTTTGTGGTACTTGCTATTGGGGGTCTGACCCCACTGGTTTTGTTTGGCCAGATCTGATAGAGGAGCCCGGAGGATCTTCCGTACCTTCCACTCGTTGGTGATTATCTAGAGCACCAGAGTACTTGAGTGGGTTTTCTTTTTTTTTGCCCACTAGTTATGTACATTATTCTTTTGTGGCGTTTAGCCTCCGAGCACGTGTTTAGCTCATGTTTTGGACTTGACATTTAGCCTATGGGCCAGAACATGATTTGCGTATTCTAGACTATAGCTAGAGCTTATCATGTATGACTATTACTCATGCTAGTCTTCACTCTGTATTACTAGCTTCATGATCATTGATATATGATAGTTTGGGACGCTTTACTATTTTATATTCCAGTTGATCTTACTTCTTGTACATTGTTTACTACCTGTGATTGAGATACCTAGGATTCTTGACCTAGGATCGACTGTTGGCTTGTAGTAGTAACCCCCATCTATACAGCTTATACGTTATTTCGGAGTACTGGAGTACTTTGGTATACGTAGCTGGCCTGGTCCGTCCTTACTTGCCAGTATTCTGGTTCTGGGGCGTGACATAGGTTTTAGTGGTGGCCCATGCAGGTCTGATTTATCAGATATGTGGGGGTTACTGATGTTTAGATATCTCAGTCACAATTCTGCTTTATTGATATCCTTCGTGTTATTCTATATCTCTGATCCTTTACCTGATATCTGCCTTGATCGTTGATCTTTCACTGTCACGACCCGCACCCGCACATTTCGGATACGAGACGTGTCCAAGCCAGCCTACGTCGCAGAGTCGACGGTAGAACGCTGTCAAGCCCGCAAGAAATAAATGCTCAAAATATCACATTTGCTGCTCATTCACATTTCTAATTTATTACAACAGTTACAACATTTATAATTAAAGGAAAGTACAAAGTTTTACAATTAATGAAATGATACAATGTCTATCTAATTCTAGGTCGACCTCTGCATACCCAAGTCTTCCCAGTGCTAAGAATGATCGTAGCTATCCTGAAAAATATTTGTTTCTAGTCAGGAATGGAACAAGTACGCAAACCGACGACAAAACGAAAACATAATAGAATTAACAAGACATGAAAATAGCATATGAAAAATAAAAACTGGAAGATAACAGATGTCATAGCACGATAGAGAAGTAAACAAGGAAAAACTAATAAAAGACATCTATCTAGGTGGTGTGAAATATCCGTTTCAACATGTGGACGGCTAGGGGGTAAATAAGGCACACTGCACGTGTCGTGCGCAGCGGCTAGCATTCAAGAATAGACATATTTGGATATTTCTGGGTAGTCCACATGTATACTAAGATATTTCCCCTCCCGACTACTCCGTGTGATGAACGTGTCAACAAGCAGCAAGATATATGTATAGACATGAAATGGAAAGACTACTATGAATCGAAAAGCAATCAGAAAGTGCACTTGCCTGAGGTCCTTAGCTGGAGAAACCAATAATAATATATCACTCAACGAGCCACAATCAATCAACACATGCAGAAGTCTTCAGATGCTGAAATAAATAGTACCAACGTTCTCAGAATAGTCAAATTAGCTAGGATTGCCTGTCCTTAAGTCCAATTCTGGACACAGGGGCAAAACGGTAATTTCGAACAAAAATGATGTCCGCCGTTGGACCTGCTTTGCACCGAAAAGCGTGACAGAGTCAACGGTCTCTAAAGTCGTCAAACTACAAGTCTACGGATCCAGTTTTCCGATACGAACCCAGCCGTATGTCCAAAGTTGGATTCCGGCGGGCCGTGCACAAAATTGCCCGTTGAGTAGGACCGTGGGGCCCGCAAAACGGTAATTTTATCAACGGTCTCAGAATCGGATCAAACTTGGCATACAGGATCAGAAAAACGATACGGTCCTGTTGGCGCAAGTTTCGTCTCGATCTGACGAGCGTGCACGAAGTAATTGGAGAATTTGCAAAGTGCACGATACGGTGAATTTCGACGGATACGCATCAAATTCGTCGCGCACACGCGACCAATTCGAATTCCGTCAAATCTCACATGACCACGTAACCATTACGCAGCTTTCGATGCGTTCGGTTCACGACCATGTTGTCCGGATTGGCGTGACGCACGTCGTGTGGAACAATTCTAATATTTTTAAAACAGATTTTTGTTGAATTTTAGAAACGAATATCTCTGTGAATAATTAACAAAATTCAAATCTAAAAAGTAGGGTGTGATCTCCTATATGTCGTCTTTAATTCTCTGTAAACACAATTTCGAAACTGGTGATGGTTTGGTGGGAAAATCGACGCCAAGTTGGTTGTTTGAAACTGTTCTTGGCCCTGCTTAGAACGGGTTTTTCGTCGACTTTTCGACGTGATTTCCCTTAGATTCTAGGTATCTAAAATAAAACGAATTGACAGGAGTTGAAGGGGGTTAGGTTAGCTTCGTACCTGTTCAAGTAGGTCGGAAAATGGTGGAACGAGGTGGAAGAAAATCGCAGCAAAATCCAGCGTGGTTGCTGCCATTGCTGCCACTGTTGGCGCCGCTGTCCCGCGCTTCCGGCGCATCCGCCGGCGGCCGACGGCCCGCGCGGCCAACCTGTGGCGGCGCGCGTGCGCAGGGCACCCAGGGTTGAGGTCGGGGTGCGTGGGTGGCGATGTATCGAGTGGTTATCCTAGGGTTTTCTTTCTTTCGATACCTCTCTTTATACATACGGTTGTATAAGCGCGGATACAGAGCTCTCGGCCTGGGGTTCTCCGCTGATGAGTTAATGTGGGTGTTGGGCTTGCTTGGGCCGGGCCCAGTTGGAAAGGGCTGGGCTGTTAATGATTATTCCCTTTCCTTTCTTTCTCTATTCATTTCTTAATCTATTTCCTATTTCTTTTAATCTATATATCTATATACAAATTCATGTATACATATATATAAATATAATAATACATACAAGTACATGTATACGTATATATATTAATACATACGAGTACATGTATACATATTTATATTAATACACACAAATACATGTATTTATATATATTTATATATATTTATCTAATTAAAGCATATAATCTTGTTTATACATATATATTAATCTATTTAAAACATATATACCATTCCCCCTCAACATGTATATATATACACATACGCATATATAATAAGAATAATATAGTAATAACAATAATAATCATAATAAGAGTAATATAATAATAACACTAATGATAATAATAATAATAACTATGGTAACAAAACGAATAAACCAATGATTAAAATCATCTACCGTAACAATTAACTAAATAATTAATTATGAAACAAATTTAAAAATCACCATTTAAATCAAATAAATAAAATAATAAAAATATTTTGAAAATTTTCCGGGAAGGGAGGCTACAAATCTACCCACCTTAAAAATAATTTCGTCCTCGAAATTCAAATTCATAACTATTCCTAAAAAAAATTTCAAAGTCTACCATTACCTTAATCTTCTCGAATTTAATTTATCAAAAATATTTATGGCCTTCTCTAGTCATTTGGTATTTACGAAATCTCGAAGACTTCTACCCACCTTAGGTCACACTACTCCCTTGAAACACGGGTCACTAAAACCTTATAATCTTCTAATTAGTGGCTAATAATTCTACCAAAATATCTAGGACATATGGTATCTATAACAACAAATTATTCAATAATCAAACAATATTACAATAACTTAAGAATTTCTGATGAATTCTAGACAGCACGATTTTTCGTCACCCCAAAATAGGAAGGGACGAGAATCAAGAGTACAGGAAGGCAAGGGAGAATAATCGAGAATGATTTCAAATAGTTCAGTTCTATAGTCCAAACATGGTGGTATGCATGGGTGAGTGTTACTGGGTCTTAATGGGTTCCTTATTTGGACATTACTCGTTGGTTGGATGAACCTTGGATCTCAATCTATATGGACTGAACAAGATCCCAAGATAAAACTATGTCTACTAGGTTAGAGTAACCTAGAATAGGATTCCTTCTAAGTGGTTGAGCTAGTTGCTAGTCGGGTTGATTGGCTAGGTCCATAAGCCCAATGCACCTTCAGCGACTTTTGTGTTTTAAGTAGCACATGAGGCCTCAATTGGGCGTCACACTAGTGGCCTGTGCGTAGTGGGCTTCGAGTAAATCACAACCATATGTTGGGTCAAAGGAATTAGGTCGGGGTTGAGGCTCTAATGGAAGTCAGGAAGTATATCGGTATTACGGTAAAGGATATAACTAGTCCTTTTGACCTGAAAGTCGTACTACAAAAATAGAGTACAAGGGGGCAGGTTTGAGTGGGACATTGTATACCTAGATGAAGGTGGACTCGTCTAGATCTTGCATGTAAAATTTGTTGAAAGATAACCGCTGGTCTCGTGCTCTGAATATTAATAACACGGCTGGGGACACAAAGTGATCTAATGAAAAGTGGGAGTCTAGGGGCACTAATCATCATCCTAATGAAAATTATTCTAATCAATCGGAAATCCTCGTACATCTCAAGATTCTAGAAGGCTTACTGTCTACCCACCTTAGAGGCTAGGATATGGTTGCAAGGTTCATGTCACTGGGCTGGCCGATGGTAGCTACACTTGCGTATACAACTATCATAGCCATGGGGATACTAGGTATCTATCTATCAATCACGAGCTTTCGTCTTTCTAATCGGTGAAAGACAAAACAATAAAGAGTTCAAGAGAGATGTCACTGAATACAATTACGTGATTCAAAGGCGAATGTATAATTCTAAAGGAATTGTCAAAGCAGTCGCGGATGAGATCCTAGATACCTCTATATCTCCATCCACGTAGGGTAATTAAATGAAAAGCGAACCAAATGCATCATGGTTGATCAGACTGAAATACAATGATTCTGATTTAGACAATATGTTAGCGGGCATCCCCAATAAACATATGTCTTGAATCAAGCTCGATAAAAGAGTTAGCTTGCAAAAAAACTAGGCTGTAATAGCAGCGTTGGTCAAGGGAGTCAAAATGCGAGGTTTTTGGAAGAAGGAAAATAAGAAGTTCGAGTTCTGAGAGAATCAAAACCTTACCTGGTGTTCTTGCTTATACACTCTTCCTACAATCTTACTATCCCTAAAGTCTTGGTCAACTACAACATAGTTTTAGCAATGTTCTATAACCTATGATCCTCAAAATGGTTTCATTTCTATGGGTTGTGTCTCGCCAGTACGCTGCTGGCTGGAGTGAACCCACATTCTCCACTCTCGAATAATTGATGACAGTGCGCTGCTGTCTAAACTTTATGGGTTAGCTAATATTTCTCTAACTATAACCGTAAAATTTATGAGCTTCTAGAGATTCAAACAAGTTGACTAAAAATAGAGCGTAGGTATTTGTCCTATCAGTCACTATATTTAAAATAACAGACTTAACATGGAGGAAATAATTAAAGACGAAAGAAATACAAACATTCTAGTATCTATTTCACGTGCATTTCAATGGTTGAGGAAAAATCTCAATTCACTCTACCTCAAGATTCGCACATGAATTGCAGAATCAGAAATTTTAAACTAAATCTTTACAGCAAAAGGAAATGTAAATAGGCAATTCTAATTTACGATATAAGGTTTATATCTAATAAAACAAAAGAAAATTAAATAGTTCATCAAAATCAAAGCCTTAATTATAGGTAAGCCTAACTTACCAAGTGAATAGCATATCTACATAAGGTCATATGGTCATATCAAAAATAATAGTGTTTCTATAGAGATCGGACAAGTTATTTGAATTCAAAAATAGCATGGCCTATCTAACAACCTTAACTACCCAATTAGTCAAGTAATTAAGGGATCCTTATCCTAGTTATTCTCCTAATCATTTTAATCCTAATTGTGAATGAGCATTTCTTGAGCGCAGGCTCGCAGCAGTACGACTAATATAGTACTACCGCGAGTTCGCAATCTTTTGCGAAAACTGACCTGCATGGGCCACCACAAAGACTTGTCACGACCCGCACCCGCACTTTTCGGATACGAGACGTGTCCAAGCCAGCCTACGCCGCAGAGTCGGCGGTAGAACGCTGTCAAGCCCGCAAGAAATAAATGCTCAAAATATCACATTTGCTGCTCATTCACATTTCTAATTTATTACAACAGTTACAACATTTATAATTAAAGGAAAGTATAAAGTTTTACAATTAATGAAATGATACAATGGCTATCTAATTCTAGGTCGACCTCTGCATACCCAAGTCTTTCCAGTGCTAAGAATAACCGCGGCTATCCTGAAAAATGTTGGTTTCCAGTCAGGAATGGAACAAGTACACAAACCGACAACAAAACGAAAATATAATAGAATTAACAAGACATGAAAATAGCATATGAAAAATAAAAACTGGAAGATAACTGATGTCATAGCACGATAGAGAAGTAAACAAGGAAAAACTAATAAAAGATATCTATCTAGGTGGTGTAAAATATCTGTTTCAACATGTGGACGGCTATGGGGTAAATAAGGCACACTGTACGTGTCGTGCACAGCGGCTAGCATTCAAGAATAGACATATTAGGATATTTCTGGGTAGTCCACATGTATACTAAGATATTTTCCCTCCCGACTACTCCGTGTGATGAACGTGTCAACAAACAGCAAGATATATATATAGACATAAAATGGAAAGACTACTATGAATCGAAAAGCAATCAGAAAGTGCACTTGCCTGAGGTCCTTAGCTGAAGAAACCAATAATAATATATCACTCAACGAGCCACAATCAATCAACACATGCAGAAGTCTCCGGATGCTGAAATAAATAGTACCAACGTTCTCAGAATAGTCAAATTAGCTAGGATTGCCTGTCCTTAAGTCCAATTCTGGACACAGGGGCAAAACGGTAATTTCGAACAAAAACGATGTCCGCCGTTGGACCTGCTTTACACCGAAAAGCGTGCCAGAGTCAACGGTCTCTAAAGTCGTCAAACTACATGTCTACGGATCCAGTTTTCCGATACGAACCCAACCGTATGTCCAAAGTTGGATTCCGGCGGGCCGTGCACAAAATCGCCCGTTGAGTAGGACCGTGGGGCCCGCAAAACGGTAATTTTATCAACGGTCTCAGAATAGGATCAAACTTGGCATACAGGACCAGAAAAACGATACGGTCCTGTTGGCGCAAGTTTCGTCTCGATCTGACGAGCGTGTACGAAGTAATTGGAGAATTTGCAAAGTGCATGATACGGTAAATTTCGACGGATACGCATCAAATTCGTCGCGCACACGCGACCAATTCGAATTCCATCAAAGCCCACACGACCATGTAACCATTACGCAGCTTTCGATGTGTTCGGTTCACGACCACGTTGTCCGGATTGGCATGACGCACGTCGTGTGGAACAATTTTAATATTTTTAAAACAGATTTTTGTTGAATTTTAGAAACGAATATCTCTGTGAATAATTAACAAAATTCAAATCTAAAAAGTAGGGTGTGATCTCCTATATGTCGTCTTTAATTCTCTGTAAACACAATTTCGAAACTGGTGATGGTTTGGTGGGAAAATCGACGCCAAGTTGGTTGTTTGAAACTGTTCTTGGCCCTGCTTAGAACGGGTTTTTCGTTGACTTTTCGGTGTGATTTCCCTTAGATTCTAGGTCATCTAAAATAAAATGAATTGACAGGAGTTGAAGGGGGTTGGGTTAGCTTCGTACCTGTTCAAGTAGGTCGAAAAATAGTGGAGCGAGGTGGAAGAAAATCGCAGCGCAATCCAGCGTGGTTGCTGCCATTGCTGCCACTGTTGGCGCCGCTGTCCTGCGCTTCCGGCGCATCCGCCGGCGACCGACGGCCCGCGCGGCCAACCTGCGGCGGCACGCGTGCGCAGGGCACCCAGGGTTGAGGTCGGGGTGCGTGGGTGGCGATGTATCGAGTGGTTATCCTAGGGTTTTCTTTCTTTCGATACCTCTCTTTATACATACGGTTGTATAAGCGCGGATACAGAGCTCTCGGCCTGGGGTTCTCCGCTGATGAGTTAATGTGGGTGTTGGGCTTGCTTGGGCCGGGCCCAGTTGGAAAGGGCTGGGCTGTTAATGATTATTCCCTTTCCTTTCTTTCTCTATTCATTTCTTAATCTATTTCCTATTTCTTTTAATCTATATATCTATATACAAATTCATGTATACATATATATAAATATAATAATACATACAAGTACATGTATACGTATATATATTAATACATACGAGTACATGTATACATATTTATATTAATACACACAAATACATGTATTTATATATATATATATATATATATATATATATATATATATATATATATATATATATATATATATATATTTATCTAATTAAAGCATATAATCTTGTTTATACATATATATTAATCTATTTAAAACATATATACCATTCCCCCTTAACATGTATATATATACACATACGCATATATAATAAGAATAATATAGTAATAACAATAATAATCATAATAAGAGTAATATAATAATAACACTAATGATAATAATAATAATAACTATGGTAACAAAACGAATAAACCAATGATTAAAATCATCTACCGTAACAATTAACTAAATAATTAATTATAAAACAAATTTAAAAATCACCATTTAAATCAAATAAATAAAATAATAAAAATATTTTGAAAATTTTTCGGGAAGGGAGGCTACATTCATGTTCCCTCGATTTAATCCTTGTGTCCTTTAACTTTCAAGGGCATTGTTCTTAATCCTTCGGACCATCTTGTTTGGGTTCTGCCGATGGCAGTCAGTAATCTTCTGTTAGGCTAGTTATGGAGGATCAGTCTCAGAATTCAGGGGCAGAGTTCAGAGTTGACCCGAGGACAGAGATGTCATTTCAGCCTGATCAGCCAGCAGGGTCAGTCCTGCTAGAGTCCAGCTTCACCGGCTACCCCGGCAGTCCAGCAGTATATGGCTCATGTACCGATTCAGCAGTAGCACGTCAGAGCAGCAGTTCCGAGATGTGGGTAGGCAGAGTTTGGTATGTTAGAGCAGGTTTTGGCCGAGGGCGATTATGTTGTAGGTATTGTCCTATTCTGCTTCCACACTTATTTATCTCTTGGGTTACGCATATTTGGCGAGTTTCTCGTCCTACTCTTCTGTCTTCGTAGTCGAGGCATGTGATAACTTCGTTGGTATCGACTACAAAGATACGTCCTGGATAGAGTCATGTCTTGGATTAAGTCATTGGTACCGGCTTATTTTGAGAATTGACTTTTATCTAAGTTGTGGAGTCAGCGTAGGCCTGCTCCTACTCAACTGACTCAGGAGACATATTTATTCATATGCCTCCATCCCTTCTTGATTATAGTTGTGTTACTGCTTACGCATTTACTTATATTATTGTTGTCTTTATCTTACCAACATGCCATGCTTTGTTTTGATTGATATGATTTTTCCAGCTCTTTGGTTTAGTTTTCATGCTTGACTAGATTTAGGAAATTCCGAGGACGGAATTTATTTTTTTAAGTTGTGGAGAGTTGTGAGACTCGTCTCACAGTATCGGTATTTATATATGGATACGTATTTTGTAGTGTATTTTGTATTTTCTTGATTTTCGTAATGCTTTAAAATTTTCCTAACTTATAGATTTTCTTCTTGGCCGGCATACCGCCAGTATACCGAAGTATACCGACGGCATACCGTCCAGACAGATTTTCCACATTTTAGATATTTTCGATTTTAGATATTTTTATGAATAGTGTTTTCGATATTTTCGTGAATAGTATTTTAGATATTTTGATGAATAGTGTTTAGATATTTTCATGAATAGTGTAGATGCACCATATTATCCATTGGATGTTTGGTTTTGTTTTGATGGTTAGGATTGACTTAGATCTTCACATGGATTACCATCCGACGGCTAAGATTAAATCCCCCTTTCTATATATACCATTTTACTTTCTCTCTCCTCTCTCTTTTCATTCTCTTCTCTCTCTCTTCATTTCTTCTTCCCTTCTCTCCCCCTTGGAGCTTGCCAAGAGCTTGGCCTTGAGGCCTTGGGTGTGGTGTCTAACCCCCCTAGGAGGAGGAGTAGAAGATTAGGCTTGGAGCTTAACCTAGGCAAGTACATCTTGCCAAATCCATGAACCATAATATTTTTGTTGTCATTTTATTTCTTTGGTGGTAAATACTTAGAATTGTTCTAAACTCATTTTGAAAAATATGTTTTCCTTATGATTCTCGTATATATGCATGTTTCCAAATTTTGTTTAAGCAAGGTTTTGATTTTCTGTTAAAACCCAATATGGACTTAGTAGAAAACTTGGTATCAAGAGTGATACTAGTGTTACCATCATGGATCTTGGTCACATATACATATATGAGGTCCTCACATAGTTTGTATATCATGGATTTTGAGTTTGGTGGCAATCGGAACCCGTTTCGGTGTCCCGACAACCTCTGTTTGGGAGTATTTTGAGGTATTGATCTATCAAATATTTTTATTTGTAAAAACTAACACTTCCATGTTGTAGGAAATTCAATTCTATTCAATTTTGACTTTTGAAAGTCTGAATTTCGATTTAAAATGAAGTTTTTATGGCCGAAACAAGTTTTGGCAAATTTTTGAATTTTGTTGCTGTTTGAAAAAACCGGTATACCGCAGTATACCGCCGGTATACCATTTTTTGCACCAGAAACCTTCTGTCTTTAGGCCAGTATACCGCCGGTTTGCCGCAGTATACCGCCGGTATGCCGTTTTATGCTGTTTTAGTCTGTTTTTGCCCGTTTCTGCCCGTTTTTGTCCGTTTTTGATATTTTCTTCGATTGTAATGATTTCTTAACATGATTAGATGATCTTGTATAGTTAGAGAATGCTTGTACACCCTATATACACTTGACACTAGCACATGTTCAATCATTTTCTATGAAATGTACTTAGCTTTAATTATTATTTCCCACATGCCATGATATGTCTTTGATAGATTCTTTCTTACAAGCTATGTTAATTGTTGCCATGCCTTCTTTGCTTACATGATAGTGGCCCGTCGTGGCGTACTTTTCTTACATGTCTCCTTTGCTTACTAGATAGTGACCCGTCGTGGTGCACTCTTGTACATGTCTTTCTTTGCTTACATGATAGTGGCCTGTCATGGCGCACTCCCTATAGTGGCTTGTCGTAGCGCACTCCTAGCTTCCAGTTTATGATGTTTTCTTGTTGTGGCTTGTTATGGTGCACATTCTCGCTTTTGTCCAGTCTTGCATGTTCATGTCTAGGATGGATTCTGCGGAATGCCACACCAAGAATCCAAGAAAATGGTAAGGATTATATAACTAGATTGATCATTAGAACATTGGTGGGGAGGATTTCCCAGTTACCTGTTGCCTTTGGTCTAGGTCGTTATAACATTTAATTTAAGGGTTTGGAGCTATCCGTCGAGATGAGCACTCTTCCAGCTTCACCGTCGCGTGGGAGCACAAAGTCACACATGTAATCACTTTCCGGCATGACCAATAGGTGGCAGCAGGCAGGTAACCGGACTTGCAATTCTCAAACTTGCATTTGTTAGTAATTAGGGTTGTGACAACCCTAGTTAGCTAATGTATAAAGCCGAACTCATTACTTGGCCGTGACTATTGTATGGAGTCCAGTCTAGTCTAGTTTGTCTAGGCAGTGTCCGAATTTGTTTATTTCAGTACATCTTTGTTTATGCTTTACTTTTGCCGGTAAATGATTAGATACTAAAGTTCTGTTCAGGAGAAGGGTTACAACCCCGGTCCTTGTTTGGTTTACGGGTTGTAACTTGGGTTTCAGAATAGTTCCTAAGTCATCTTATCATTTGTCGTTCTATATAGTATCTTAACATGTTCACATGTCTCAGTTACCCTACATGCTCACATGTTCCAGTTATCTCACATGCTCCAGTTACATAACATGCACACATGCTCCAGTTACATAACATGCTCACATGCTCCAGTTACTTAACATGCTCACATGCTCCAGTTACATAACATGCTCACATGCTCCAGTTACATAACATGCTCACATGCTCCAGTTACATAACATGCTCATATGCTCCAGTTACGTAACATGCTCACATGTTCCAGTTACATAACATGCTCACATGCTCCGTCTACTTACCATGCTCACATGTCTAGTTTATCTTTCATGTTCACATGCTTCCTTTTTTCTTACATGTACACAGTTTATATTATGTCACATGTCCTTTACTTTATGCTACATGTTGCTTTACTCATGGTCTTCCTATTATCAGGATAAGTGCATTGGTAGCGCACGAGTCTCGATTTGCTTTTACTTATTTCTGTCTCTATCCATTGTTATGATTTGCATGCTGGTTTTAGTTCATAGTTTGGCTTCCTTTGTGGTACTTGCTATTTGGGGTCTGACCCCACTGGTTTTATTTGGCCAGATCTGATAGAGGAGCCCGGAGGATCTTCCGTACCTTCCACTTGTTGGTGATTATCCAGAGCACCAGAGTACTTGAGTGGGTTTTCTTCTTTTTGCTCACTAGTTATGTACATTATTCTTTTGTGGCGTTTAGCCTATGAGCACGTGTTTAGCTCGTGTTTTGGACTTGACATTTAGCCTACGGGCCAGAACATGATTTGCGTATTCTAGACTATAGCTAGAGCTTATCATGTATGACTATTACTCTTGCTAGTCTTCACTCTGTATTACTAGCTTCATGATTATTGATATATGATAGTTTGGGACGCTTTGCTATTTTATATTCCAGTTGATCTTACTTCTTGTACATTATTTACTGCCTGTGATTGAGATACCTAGGATTCTTGACCTAGGATCGACTGTTGGCTTGTAGTAGTAACCCCTATCTATACAGCTTATACGTTATTTTGGAGTACTGGAGTACTTTGGTATACGTAGCTGGCCTGGTCTGTCCCTACTTGCCAGTATTCTGGTTCTGGGGCGTGACACGAGAGTTAGTAAGCTAACCTGCGAGTCCACATTAGGGGCGAGGGTTAGTAGTTAAGCTAACTTGCGAGCCCACACCAGGGGCGAGAGTTAGTAAGCTAATCTGCGAGTCCACACCAGGGACGAGGGTTAGTAGTTATATGTCCACATCTGCGAGTCCACACAAGGGACGAGGGTGATGCTAGCCTGCGAGTCCACACCAGGGACGAGGGTTAGTAGTATATGGTTCACACCTACGAGTCCACACTAGGGACGAGGGTGATGCTAGCTTGCGAATCCACACTAGGGGCGAGGGCTAGTAGTTGTTCAAACCTGCGAGTCCACACTAGGGGCGAGGGTTTGAGTATTCGATTGGTTATCCGTTGACATCGTGATATCGTGTTCTCTTGTTCTTCTCCAGCAGTTCGATTATGCGTAGTGGTTCTTCCAGTCGTGTATAGTCGTGTTTCGTATTGATTGGTCTTTTTCCGTTTATTTTCCTGTATTTTCTTTATTGCATGATAAACTGCTAGATAGACATGTTTTTATGTATCTTGCTATGTCCCCTGAGGACCTGATAATCTCTTCAGGTTTAGTGAGTGCATGGAGTTAGCTATTAGTACTGGATGGCGGATGGGATGATACGCTTGCGGGATTCAGGTATCGTATTGCAATTATTATCAGCTCGTGCTTTCATACCTATCATGAGATATTCTGTTTCCTTGTTTCAGTTGTAGACTCTTGTTATATTCCTTAGAGTCTTATCGGACATTTATACTAGTGGGCTGCAGACCATGACCCATACTTGTTCATTCTTGATTATTATTCTTATTGTGGATTGAGATATAGTTTTGCCTTGCCTTGATTAGGCTATTGCCATAGCCGTGACAGCGTTTACGTATTCGAGTCGGGCTGGAGTCCGCTTGATGCGTAGCTGGCTTGCTCATGAGCTTGCACCTGAAAAGCGGGTGCGGGTCATGACAAGTCTCGCATATGATTCCATGTTCTTTGCAGAACGATGCGAAGTCATGAGACCTGTACTCCCCACCTCGATCACTTCTCAACCTCTTGAGTTGTTGTCTAGTCTGCCGTTCAGCTTCGGCCCTGAACTCTCTGAACTTCTCGAAAGCTTCATCTTTAGTCTTGAGCAAGTAGACGAACGCGTATTTTGAGAAGTCGTCGATGAAGGTTATGAAATACTTCATCCTGGCCTTCGTGGAGAAATGTTTGAAGTCACAGATATCGGAGTGTACTAACTCCAGAAGATCTGTGCTTTGATTGACCCGATGAAAGGGTTTCCTTGTGATCTTCGTCTGAGCACATACTTCACACTTCTCCATCTTACCTCCACATTTGGAGAAAAGTCCTAGACTAGACATTTTGTTAATTCTTTTACAATGAACATATCCTAGTCTATTATGCCACAACTCAAGAGAATAATCAGAAAATGCAACTGCATTAATGTCATCAAACTGGTTGACAAGCTAAATTTTAAACATTCCTTCGGTTTGATAAGCCTTCCCGAAGTATGTTCCCTTCTTGGACATCACCATCTGACCAGCATTGATGTCCATCCTTAAGCCTGCGTTGCAGAGCAGGCTCCCAGAGATCAGGTTCTTGGCAATCACCGGAACATGCTTCACACCTTGAAGCGTCAGAGTGTTCCCAAAAGTGAGTTTCAGCTCCACAGTCCCCATCCCAGAACTTCAGCTTGGGCCTGGTTCGCCATGATAACCTTCTCAGATATCGGCTGGTACATGACGAACCATTCCTTGCCAGAACAGACATGGCAAGTCGCACCAGTGTCTATCCACCAGTCAGAGTCAACCCCCACAGTTGTGACCTGTGCAATCATAGCAACAATGTTAGACACCAATGAAACCTTACTAGGCTCACCTTTCTCTGATTGTTTAGGCTTGGATCTGTATTCACTCTTATAGTGGCCTTTCTTGCCACAATTGAAACAAGTCACTTGGGACTTGGACTTCTGTTGCTTGAATAAAGGACCCTTCACTTTTAGATTGGTGAAGTCCTTCTTTTTGTGAGAAGCCGCCTGCTTCCCTTTGGGATCTCTCGTCTGCACTAGATTGGCCTTAGCCAACTGTTTGGACAGAGTATCCATCTTCTATTGGGAACGCATCTCGTCCTCAACATGGATCTCTTGAAGTAGATCTCCCAAGCTAATGTCTAGCTTCTTTCTGAGCATCCTTGTATAGAAGGTACTCCATCCAGCAGGAAGTTTTGAGACGATCCCTCCAACGACAAACTTGTCGGGAAGGGGCATCTCTTCGTCTTCCAGTTTCTGACGCAGCTTCAAAAATTCCTTCACCTGTGGCAACATGGACTTCTCGTCCTCAAAGAGCAATTTGTGATATTTTTCAACCACAAACATCTTGCTCCTGTTTCTGTCTTCTTCATACAGTTTTTCCACAGACTCCCATATGTCTCTGGCAAATTCCTTTTTCGAGTAGGATTCTGCCAGGGAATCCTCCATAGCATTCAGGATGAGAAGCCTGCAGATGCTATTTTCCCTTCTCCATTTGGCCTGGAGTTTGGTAGCCGCATTGATTGCGGCAGTAGACCCAGTGTCTGGAACAGAAGGTTCTTCCTCCAACAGTACATGATCAACGTCTTTGAGTTGAAGAGTTAGATAAACCTTCCTCTTCCAGACTTGATAATACTTTTCATCGAACTTTTCGAACTTGCAGTAGTCCGATTGGACGAGCGAAGCATTAATTCCATATATAAGGATCTTGCTTTGAGATTGTTAGTCCCGGGGCTTGACCAAAGATGGAAAACTGATGCAATCGAGATCTGAGATGTCACACAAAAAACTTTGCAGTGATCAAACTCAAGATCTACGATGATGCAAAAAAACCAAATAGCCAGATTACAATATGAAGGAGGGAAATAGAGAAGAGAAGATCTCTCATTCTTCCTTGCAAACGTGTTGCAATTTGGATAGAACGAGTTACAATAATGTAGAAAAAGATGTGATGAAGAAAAGTTGATGGGGTGTCAAAACACTGTTGCTCAAAGCAAGATTCGCCCCACACAAATTGCTTCCAGGAACCAGCAAGTTGAAGAACTTGTGGAACGCTCGAAGTCACCTCTGTTCTGACTCCTCGGATGGACTTGCAATGGAGGCAGCAACTCCCTCTCTTTCTCTCTCTCTTTTTTGACTTATAAAATTCGTAGTCCCTCACAAAGGAGGCCAGAAGAGAGTATATATAGAGAGAGGGTGGAAACCCTAACCGCCTTTTCAGTTATGGAAAGATTGAATTAAATCCCACAAAGATAGCAATGAAATTAATTCAAATCTTATGGAAAGATTGAATTAAGTCCCACAAAGATGGCAACGAAATTAATTTAAATCTTATTGTAATGCCTGTGGTTCGTATTACGTATTTTGGAATACGTGTACGTATTTTATCTCGTATTGTATGATTCCTTGCTTAGATTTCTTCATGGCTTGGTTTATTCTTGGGTTGGTTCGGCTTGGCTCGGTTTGCCTTGGTTCATTATGAACCAAGGGTGAACCCCCTACCTACCACCACCACTACCATTTATTAACCCCACTTCCTTCTCTCTCTTCATTACTCTTCTTCTTTCCTCCATTACTTCTTCACCTACCAGAGAGAGGGAGAGAGAGGTCTAGGCAAGTGCAACTTGCTTCATGGAGGAACTCCAATTTTATTGCTTTATTCTCTTCCTTACAGCATTTTAACTTACCTTAGTACTTGGCATTTCCACTTTCCATGGCTATATTCTTGTAGATCTACACTTATATTATTTTCAGATTTCTTGGGTTTTGAACTACTTAATCTTGTTATTTCCAAGTTTTGATGGTTCTATGTTGTAGAACATTTTATTCTGCCCAGTTTTGACCTATGGAAGTTCAGATTTGGACTCCGGATGAAGGTTTTATGCAGCTTGGGAACTTGGCCTTCATGGTGTTCTTCTTCTCAGAAATTTGGAGAAGATGAACTATGCACAGACTTGACCGCATGAATATTTCATGCGACAAGTGTTCTCCCATCCGCATGTCTGGAAGAACTTCTGGCCGCATAAGCCTACTTCCTTTCTTGGCCGTATAGGCTGAGTCTCATTCCGGGCCGCATGGATTCATTTCCATCAGCCGCATGTGCACCCATCATCCCACCGTATAAGTCTCTTCCGCTAGCCGCATAGATCTGCTTCTCCGCTAGCCGCATAGATCCGTTTCTCCGCTAGCTGCATGAGACTCTTGTTCTTCTAGCCGCATATGGGCCCACTTTCTGAGAGCCGCATGGAACTCCTCTTGACCCAGCCGTATGAGAGCCCTTCCCCCGTGAGCCACATAGCGCCAATCCGCCTAGCCGCATGGAATGTTCTGGCTGAACCGCATACGCCCCTTCCTTACCGCTGCCCGCATATGACTGATACCCTTCAACCGCATAAGCCTTTCCATTTTTGTCGCATGCGCCTGACCCTATTCAGCCGCATGGACTGTTCTCTTTCCAGCCGCATGAGATCATTCCTGGCCGCATATGCCTGAGCCGTATAGCTCTGTGTACTGTTGTTTTATTATTATGGCGTACACCTTTACCCCTATTGTATATTTTTACGCCCATTTTATATCCTTATGCCTTTTGTCCTGAACTTGATAAATCACGATTTGATTGACCTGATTGAAATGACAATTGTACATGACATGGTGTGACAAGGAACTAGCATGACATGATAGTGGCCCGTCGTGGCGCACTCCTGACAAGTAAACCTGACATGATATATCTTGATAAGCTGTTGCGACGGCTACCTGACATGACATGACCTGTATAATTAACCCGAATACCGTGGGCGATTGTGCTTATACAAATAATCCAGTCCTGTCTTGCATCATGTCTAGGAGGGGACTCCTGAGCACCACGGTCAGGAGTACCTACTAAAATCGACTAAGGCTAATAACTAGATTAATACATTAGTCATAAAGAGATCTCCCAGCTACAGGCAATCCCGTTACCTGGGCGCGCCTGGGATCTGTAGCCTGCCGTCGAGTAAGGCACATTTCCAGCACACTGTCATGTGTTGCACCCTTCAAGCTACCTAAGGGTACATACGTTTCCTGGACGATATACCCACCTGAATTCAACCCCTAATTTCGACCTGGGTAACCTGGATGGTCTGCAGGGCTTGCGGCTGTGGAATAATCTCACTGCATCTTGCTAGTAATTAGGCCTGTGATAACCCTAGCTAGTTAAAGTATCAAGCCGTACTCATTGCTTGGCCGTGATTGATTGAATGAGGAATAATCTGTCTAGTCTTGATCCTGTATAAATTATTACATGTCCTGATTTTCTTACATTATCTTGCTGATAAATAGGAGAAACCAAGTTCGGTTCAGACGAAGGGTTACAATCCCGGTCCTTGTTTGGTTTAAGGATTGTAACCTGGATATCTGAATGGTCCCATGGTTATCTTACCGTATATCCTCGTGATGTTATATTATCTCCAGTTTTATTATATATTATTATCTTCTGTGCTAATTGCTGGTTTTAGTTCCTAAGTGAAGCTTCCTTTGTGGCACTTGCTCTTTCTGGGATCTGACCTAGCTGGTTTTGTATGGCCAGATTTCGGAGCAGCTCTAGAGGATCTACCAACTTTCCAGCCCGATAGTGGCGACTAGACGTAACCAGGGCAACGAGTGGGTTTATTTTTGATCTCCCACTTTATTGTAAAAATATTCTTTTGAGGCATTTAGCCGACGAGCACCTGTTTAGCTCGATTGCACTTACTTACTGTCTGCCTACGGGCTGTAACATGATTGACAGATCCTAGGGTTGATCATGTATGACTAAAACTCTTGCTAGTCCTAACATTTTGTAACGACTAGCTTCATGATCAACTGAATATGTAATGTTTGGGACGCCTTACTATTGTATATTTGGTGATCTTACATCTTGTAACATTTACTTACTTGCTTGTGATTGAGACACTAGGCTTGTTCATGACCTTAAGAGACTATTGGCTTGTAGTTAAACCCTCATGTATCTAGACAGCCGTGACCGTATGGCGAGATGGAATCCATTTCGTATACGTAGCTGGCTATGTCTGCCCCCGCTCTCCAGTATTCTGGTTCTGGGGTATGACATGGTTTAAGTGGTGGCCCATGCAGGTCTTGTAAATCAAGATATGTGAGGGTTTATCGAATAGATGTCTCAATCAGTATTCGCCCTTGATCTCTGCTCCTATCTTCTGAATCCCTGGATTCTTGTCCTGATCATATGCTTGTATCGTTGATCTGTCCTGGTCCTTCCTTATTGTTCCCCATGTCGTCTTCTTCAGCGGCATCGTTCCTGGACCTGCCGGTCAGCAAGGCGGAGCACTTCCCGTGGATCAGCAGCAACCCGGGGATCAAGCCCAGCATTCCGGAGTAGCCTTCAGAGTCGTGCCTTCTGGCGGAGAGCCACCAGTCCAGCCAGTTCAGCCTGTAGAACCTGACGATGGCACTTTGGTAGGACTCGTCAGGACCTTGATAGCTTCCTAAGATCGTCGAGGAGATGCCTTGCACCAGGCAGTGACGGATGCTTTGACCAGGGGCGGTCATCAGGGTAATAGCACGGCCAACAGCTTCAAGCGCTTGAACCCTCTCTTCTTCGAAGGTTGTGAAGATGCTATCGCTGCAGATGCTTGGCTTCAGGACACAGAGGTGATTCTAGAAGCAGCCAGGACCCCAGAGAACGAGAAGGTAGCCGTGGTGCGCCTGCAGTTGCTAGATCTTGCCCGCAGTTGGTGGACGGCTCAGGCCGTTGGATTAGCAGCACCCATTGCTTGGGCGGTGTTCAGAGAGAGATTCCAGACCAAGTATTTTGATGCTGTAGCTCGGTATGATCTACAGACCCGGTTCACCAATTTGAAGCAGATGGGCAGGACGGTCGACGGATATGCGACAGAGTTTTCGAGACTCAGTCGGTTTGCTTCCACTTTGGTGGCAACCGAGTATGATAGAGCCCAGCGATTTCAGCAGGGGCTTCACCTGGAGATTCTATTGGCAGTTGAGCAGTTTGAGCATCAGACTTTTGATGCAGTCTTGAGAGGAGCTAGGAGGCATGAGTATACCTCCCAGAGAATTGTAGATAGGGCCGGAGGTCGGAAGAGATCCCACGGCCAGATGAATCAGTCTTCAGCCCCAGCCCCGGCAGCCAGGGCTTTGACTATTGGAGCTCCGAGGCGGACGGCCTCAGTAACGTCGGTTCAGCATTCAGCCCCGACGTACCCTCAGCAGCAGAAGCAGAAGCAGTCTTCCGCAGTGGGATGTTCTCATTGTGGGAAGCCAGGCCATGTAGTGGCAGAGTGCCGCAGGGCACAGGGATTGTGTCTGGCTTGTGGAGCAGCAGACCATAGGGTTGGATCCTGCCCGAATAGGGGTGGTTCATCATCGTCCAACCTTTCTAGCTCTTCGGTGAGAGGACCAGCTCCGGTCCAGCAGCAGCAGTATCCATTGCCGAGGCCCTTGCCGCCTCAGTCCCAGGCGTTCCAGCAACAGAACCCCCAGCAGCATACTCAGGCCCAAGCCCTGAGTCAGAATAGGCCACGAGGATTTCAGCAGAGGGGACCAGCACCCCGAGGGCATGGTCAGGCTATGGTGATGACCGCAGAGGAAGGATTGGCACCAGGAGAGGTAGTGGCAGGTACTATTCTCGTCAACTCCTTTCCAGCTTCAGCTTTATTTGATTCTGCTGCATCACATTCTTTTATGTCTGCACGATTCGCGACACGGATAGGATTGGAGCCCGAGTCATTATCAGTAAGGCTCAATATACTTACTGGTAACGAACTTGTGGGAGTCGATAGGGTGTTTTCCTCGTGTCGGATCGTAGTTAGCGGTAAAGAATTTCCTGCTAGATTGATCGAGTTCTCGATGGCGGATTATGATGTGGTCTTAGGGATGGATTGGTCAAGGAACCAGTATGCTAGAATAGACTGCCATATTGGTAGGGTTGTTTTTAGCATTCCAGGCGAGCCAGAGTTTTCCTTCTTCCGAGGCGAAGTTGAGCCTTCTCCTCCAGTATTGCGGATGGCAGTAGCAGCAGTTCAGTTGCCCCGAATAGTCGAAGAGTTTCCAGATGTTTTTCCAGAAGAGCTTCCAGGAATGCCGCCAGAGCGGGAGATCGAGTTCACCATAGACTTGATTCCTGGGACGGCCCCAGTATCAGAGAGAGTCTACAGGATGGCGCCTTCAGAATTGGAGATCTTGTACAAAATGATTGAAGAACTTCGAACCAAGGAATTCATTCGTGCTAGTGGGTCGTCTTGGGGAGCCCCGATACTTCTTGTGAAAAAGAAGGATGGTACGTCCAGGTTATGTGTTGATTATCGTACCTTGAACTCAGTGACAATCAAGAGCAGATACCCTCTCCCGAGGATAGATGACTTGTTTGATCAACTCAAAGGGACAGCAGTATTCTCGAAGATCGACTTGCGCTCAGGATACCACCAGATCAGGGTCAGAGAGCAGGACATCCCGAAGACATCTTTTAGATCGAGGTATGGTCATTGGGAGTTCCTTGTTATGCCCTTTGGAGCAACCAATGCGCCGGCGGTATTCATGGATCTCATGAATCGCATCTTCATGCCTTACTTGGATCAGTTTGTAATTGTGTTCTTGGATGACATCCTGGTCTACAGCAAGAGTGAGGCGGAGCATTAGCTGTAACACCCAGTTTTTCAAATGAGGGTAATTTTGAAAATTTGTAATTATAATTATTATTTATTGATAATTATTTTATATTATAATTTTTGGTAATTTTTAATCATTTTTAAACTATTTAAAATTATGACTTGTGATTTTGATATTTTACTATTGTTTGGTTTTAATTTTGAAGAATTTGTCACCCCCAGTTTTTAGATACAGGAGTATTTTTATCATTTTATATTTTTGAATATTTTTAAAATTTATTTTATTATTTATGATATTGTTTTGGGGTTATTTGAGTCGGGTTCGAATTTCAACTCAATCCGACTTGAAACGGGGACCCGGGGGTAGTGTTGACTTTAGTGGACCCACACATTAGTTAGCCATGGCCCACATAATAGAAATATTTTAGTTAGAGGTTAGACTAATTATTATGGATAAGGTTAGTGTGATTAGAGACTTTAGAATGACTAATTTAGCCCCAACCAATTAGCCCTTTCCTAATACTAATAAAATAGGTTAGTGGGGGCATTTTGGACCTTACCATAATAGGACAAATAGCCCCATATGGCCAGCCACTTTGGGAGAGGATAGGCTCAAGTTCATTTCATTATTCTCATCCACACTCTCTCTTGTTCTTTCCCAAATTTCTAGAGAGCAATCCCTAGCAATTTCTCCACAAAATCCTTCCATTTCGCCACCAAATCTTCTTCTTTCCTTCTCCATTCTAGCCAAGGAGGAAGCTACCCAAGTTTGGGAGGATTCGGAGCTCGTTCGTGTCCTTTTGGAATCTCTACGTGTCGGTGTCGCTCCGAGAAGGCTTTTCTTCGATTCGATCTACCGGGAGGTATAAATCCCTTCTTCTTTTCATTTCTTCATGCATATAGGTCTATTTTGAACCCATAGAAATGACCCCCATGGTTGTATCTCTATTTGTGTCCATTTCGTGTCCATTTGGAGGTCATAGGAGTGTCCTTTGTGTTGTGGTTGTGTCCATGTGGGAAAACCCCAAATTTGGACACACTATGTGTTGTTGTTATGTATGAATGAATTATTACATGTTTAATCTCATATTTTTGTATTGGAGATGTGTTCTATAGTGTCTCATATATATATATTAGTGTAGAGAGTGACTTCTTGATATATTATGTTATATACTTGTGTTTCTTTTGTCTCAAACTACCTAAATTCGTCATAATTTTTATCCACGTTTTTAGTAGCTAGAGCAACTTAGAAATACCATAACTTTTAGCTCATAACTCCAATTAATCTCTCATTTTTTTAAAAGAAGCGTATCGTAGTTAGCTTTCCAAATATATATTTTAATAAGCTAAATTCGTTCTAAAACTTTCTGTAGAATTTTTTGAGTGTCAGCTGTACGAAAGACGAACGCGTTTCGGTATTTTCGCGATTCCGTGAGCTTCCGGACACGAAAATGCGATCCGTTTAAAGTTTCGGAAAGCTAACATGATGAGCTACAACATACTATAATCCTAGAATTTAGTGAAGGCCTAATTGGTACAGTATTGATTTTAAGTAGAAGAGTGACTATACGATATATGCATTTTGTGTAACCTATGAGCCTATGTAGTATGGATATTAAATGAATATAGAGTATGTAATGCATGATATGTTAGATGAATGAAATAATATATATATGATATATATTCTTTTTTACATTAATGTATATATATGGTTGAATGCAAGCATGTAGGAATGCAATTAATATAATGCATATAAGAAATGCATAAATGCATGAATGAAAGAATGATATACAATGTATTCATATGTATAAAACATGTAGATAATGCATAGATGCATGAATGAAATGAATGTTTGCAATATGTTAATATGAATACAAGTATCTAATATGCATGAATGTATGTATAATATAATACAAGTATACATGTATGTATCATGTAATGTAATATACATGATATGTATGTATGCATGTATACAATGTAAGTATGTATGTATGTATGCATTTCTATAAACTGAGTTAACCTATAACCTTTTACATACATTCATTCATACACCTTTGACATCATGTATCACATGTCACATACACCTACCTATCACTAAATTTTAGAACATTAACACATCCTTTCACACATGCCAAACACACACATACTCACTTACTTTTTTACCTCTCTTTCTCTCTCTATATATATATATATGTATGTGCCTATATATATATGTCTTTCCTATATATATCTATGTATATGAATATGTGAATGTGAATAATATATATACATTATATGACTAAGTTTGTGTGCCTTGTTAGCTTATGGTTTAGTTTTGTGCTTGGTTTAGTAAGTAACTTAGGCTATGAGTTAGTAGCTATCTTGGATACTTGATTTGTATATACTTAGTTTATTTAGACCTAGAATTGACTAACTAGACTAGTTGACTTAGGTTTGACTTGGTTGACCTAGTTTGACTTCTAGGGTTGACCAGAGTTGACCAAGAGTTGACCTTGGTCTAGTTTGACCTAGATTCATATAGAACGCATTGTAGTGCATATTATTACCATTCTGGACTTGTTGTGACTTGTGCTGTTCTAATAGGAGCCAGACACCACTCCTCGGACAGTACTTTCGTCTTGGACATTCAGTTAGCAGGCGAGTACATTCTCTGATAGTTCCCTCATTTACTTGTCAATTACTGTACTTCAGTTCTAGTTAGTTGTATGCGATTCTCTGTTACAACACGTGTGGATATTCTGGATTCATGTATACGACATACTTTTATTTTTTGGCCTCTATTACTGGTATCATCTCTATTACTGGAATCACCTATTGGAATCATTTAACTGGAATCATTTACTGGAATCATTTACTGGTATCATTATATTTTGGCTGGACTCATCTTGAATCATTGTGTCAAAATTCTGGATTCACTTGCTGGGAGGGGAAATACTAGAGTAAGACATGTAGACATACCCCAATCTGGAATCTCCCAACTGGAATCTACTAGAATGATAGCCATCTCACACCCGGCCAGGTGTGTGATGTGCCGTATTACCTACAGCCGTTTACATGTCGAACTCGGTATTTTAAAACACACTGCTAGAGTATAGACTGGACTCACCCTGGAATGGTTGATCACTATAACTGGAATCGTTCCTTACTGGATTCATCTTGTATTAGACTCATCCCGTACTGGATTTACATAGGTTTTACACTGGTTACATTTTCTGTCTGGACTTTATATCATATTACCCTGGTTCAGTTAGTTCTATTTTTACAGTCTTCATTGCTATGACTCTTCTCTTGTTTAGTATTTACTTTCCTTGCACTTTATCTCTCTTTCTTACCATCACCTGAATATAACTGCCATTTTCATCAATATAAATGTCTATAACTGCTGTATAGTTCTCTGTCATTTACTTGGGTTTTCTAGATGAGATTGTACTCGTTCCTGTCCTGACTGGACCTGTTGAAAATTTTACAGAGGATGATGAGGAACCCAGCACGCCTTACTTGGAGCTTGCTTAGTTGACACTCGCGACCTGGACCCCTGGGGAGGTTCAGGCAGTTGCTCAGGATGATACCTTGTATAGTGTAGATAGCTTAGACTGTTCTTCTTTTCATGTTTAGCTGTTGCCTTATTTTCCAGAGTTGTATATTTTAGAGATATTGGGACTTTGTTATTTCATTCTGCTGTACCTCAGTTGAGGATTCTCTTATCTATTTTATCGTGCCATATTCTATCTCTAGATTGTGATTGGGTTGTACCCCTGTGTTGGCCTCCTTATGGAGAGTATTCATATTATGTTAGTTATAGTTCATGACCTAGAACAGCATTCTACCGCCGACACTGTGGCATAGGCTGGCGTTGTTACGCTCTCGTGCCCTTATTCTAGGGTGCGGGTCGTGACATGAGCAGCATCTCCGTGTGGTTCTTCGGATTCTTAGGGAGCACCAATTGTATGCCAAGTTCAGTAAATGCGAGTTCTGGCTCGATCGCATTTCGTACTTGGGTCATATCATCACCAGAGGAGGAGTAGAAGTGGATCCCCAGAAGATTGTGGCTATTGAGTCATGGCCAGTGTCCAGCACCGTTGCAGACGTTCGCAGTTTTCTTGGATTGGCCGGTTACTACCGGCGGTTTATTTCAGACTTTGCTCGAATTTCAGCGCCATTGACCCAGTTGACCTGCAAGGATGTGTAGTTTGCTTGGACAGCAGAGTGCCAGGATTCTTTTGAGAGGTTGAAGCGAGGCTTGATGACGGCACCCATTCTCACACTTGCAGATGGAACTGGAGGATTTTTAGTATATTGTGATGCTTCAGGCAGAGGCCTAGGATGTGTTCTGATGCAGCATGGGAAGGTAATAGCTTATGCATCACGACAACTTCGTGATCATGAGAGGAATTACCCAACCCATGACTTGGAGCTGGCAGCAGTAGTGTTTGCACTTATGTTGTGGAGGCATTACTTGTACGGAGATAGGGTGAAGATTTTCACCGACCACAAGAGCCTGAAGTATGTTTTCACCCAGAAGGATCTTAACATGCGTCAGAGGAGGTGGTTGGAGCTTCTTGTGGATTATGATGTCAACTTGCAGTATCATCCCGGGAAGGCCAACATTGTTGCAGATGCATTGAGCAGGAGAGCCGAAGTTTATTTCCTAACAGCGCAACCAGAGCTGTTAGCAGATCTACAGAAGATGGGTATTGAAGTTGTCCTCCCTTCCAGTGTGGCATTGATGGCCAGCATGCAAGTTCAGTCCACTATAGTCGAGAGGATCCGGATGGCGCAGTCAACAGATTCCAAGCTTCAGCGACTCAGAGCAGAGTATGAGGCAGGCCGACGGCCCAAGTTATACATTCATGAAGACGGTACACTTAGGCATGGTAAGCGTCTTTGTGTACCCAGTGGAGATATCAGACAAGAGATCTTGGCAGAGGCTCACAGTTCTCAATATTCCATTCATCCGGGCGATACGAAGATCTACCGTGATATCCGTCAGCACTTTTGGTGGAATGGCATGAAGAGGGAGATAGCCCAATTTGTCTCTCGTTGTTTAGTCTGCCAACAAGTTAAGGCTGAACATCAGAGGCCCGCTGGACTTCTTCAGCCCTTGCCGATTCCAGAATGGAAGTGGGAACATGTGACAATGGATTTTATGACTGGATTGCCTAGGTCCCCAGCTGGTCGAGATGCTATTTGGGTTATAGTTGACAGGCTCACCAAGGTAGCTCACTTCCTCCCATTTAGAGTTGGTCAGTCGACAGCTCAGTTAGCAGAGATGTACCTCAGGAAGATTATCAGGTTGTACGGAGTGCCAGTCAGTATCACTTAGGACCGAGATTCAAGATTCACGTTGCACTTTTGGCGTAGCTTGCAGGAGAGTTTGGGGACTCGTCTCCAGTTCAGTTCAGCATATCATCCGCAGATAGATGGTCAGTCAGAGCGTACGATCCAGACTCTTGAAGACATGTTGCGGTCCTGTATACTTGACTTCGGTGGTTCGTGGGAAGATCACCTGCACCTGGTGGAGTTTTCGTACAACAACAATTTTCAGGCCAGTATCCAGATGGCACCGTTCGAGGCACTGTATGGTAGGAAGTGCAGATCCCCGCTAGCATGGGACGATGTCGGAGAGAGACAGATGCTTGGCCCAGAAATGATTGCCCAGACAGTTGAAGTAGTCAGGAGAGTCAGGGATCATCTTCGAGTTGCCCAAGATCGCCAGCGCCATTGGGCCGATTCTCATCGGCGCCCTCTTGAGTTTTCTGTCGGTGACCAAGTATTCCTGAGGATTTTGCCTAACCGTGGCGTCATTCGTTTTGGCGCACGGGGAAAGCTTAGTCCTAGGTTGTCACCCCCATTTTCTGTATTACGTATTTATGCTCGTATTTTGATTTTGGCACGTATTTTAATTTTTTCGACTTGCGGATTTTGGTTTCTCGTAAATGGGTTTTGGACCATGGCTTGGTTTTATTTTGTAGAAGTTGGTTTGGTTTAATATGAGTGGAACACTTTTACCTAAATATTACCCACAACACAACACAACCACCCTCATTATATCTCCACCAAACTTTATCTCTCCTCTTTACTCTCCATTAATTTTCTTCTTCTTCCTTCTTCCACAACTCCCCAACCCATTAGGCAAGTGTACCTTGCCATCAAATAAGTACCACTTTTTATTTGTCCATTAGCTAGATTAGGCCATGGAGAACAACTTTACAACTTGACATTTTGTGATTTGGAGTTTCCTTTGTTCTAGATCTAGGTTTTTACTATTTTCGAATTTACATGGTTTTGATCTATTTAACTTTGATTTTTGTATGTTTTGATGCTTCCATGTGGAAGAGAATTCGATTTTACTCAAGTTAGAACTTTAAAAATCTAGATTTGGTTTTAATTTGGCTAAGTTATGAAGAATTGAAGTTCTTGGTGTTCTTGGACTTGCTCTCGGCCAGGAAGAACAGCCCTCTGCCTTGCGCTTTTTAGCGCATGGCCGATTGCGCACCCCCGGCCTGTGCTCCTTAGCGCATGGCCGATTGCGCAATCACTTGGCCAGTATTTACGCTGCGCTGGATTGCGCTGGCGCAAGCTAGCCATGCGCAAGCCAGCCATGCGCAAAGTAACCCCTGCGCAATCGACCATTGCGCAATCCACCCCTGCGCCATCCTCTTGTGCGCAATCCATCTGCTGTGCCATCCACTCCTGCGCAGTTGGTACCCTGCGCAGCTCACTCCTGCGCAGTTGGTACCCTGCGCAGCTCACCCTGCGCAGTTGGCCTCCTGGCGCACTTGACTCCTGCGCAATCCAACCCCCTGACCCCTTGCGCAAACTATTGGCTCTTGGAGATTTGGTTTTATTTTCTTTAAGCCTAGCTCTTCTATAGTACTATATATATTGATATTGTATTAGATATTTTACGCCCATTTTATATCCTTACGCCTTTTGTCATGAACTTGATTTTACTTAATATGTTTGGAATGTCTATTGTACATGGCATGGTATGACAAGGACCTAGCATAACACGACAGTGACCCGTAGTGGTGCACTCCTGACATGACCAACCTGACATGACAGTGACCCGTAGTGGTGCACTCCTAACAAGCACCCTGACATGATTTATCTTGATAACTTGATAGTGGCCCGTGGCGGCGCACTCCTGACTTGACTTGACTTGTAACTTGTAATTAACTCGTATAATCAACTTGACACCGTGGATGCTCATGCTTGCTTGTTTGTACAATCCACTTGTCTTATCTTGCATCATGTTTAGGACGCGACTTCCTGGGTACCACGGCCAGGGACTCGCGCTAAATTGGATTAGGCTAATTATTAGATCAAACTAGAATATGGAGAATTCCCAGTCACAGGCAATCTCGTTATCTGGGCGCTTTAATGGACTTGTAGCTTGCCGACGAGTAGAGCATATTTCTAGCACACTGTCATGTGTTGCACCCTCTAAGTCACCTAAGGGTACATTTGTCTCCCGGGCAATGTACCCACCTATAACTCTCAACCCGCGGAAGGATAACTGGATAGTCTGTAGGGCTTGGGACTGGGAGTTTCTCACTTGCATCTTGTTAGTAATTAGGCTTGTGATAACCCTAGTTAGTTAAAGTAGTAAGCCGTAGTACTTGCTTGGCCGATTGTGAATGGATGGTGTCCAGCCTTGTCTAAGTCTTGTCTAGCCCCTGTACCTGGAACTCTTGATCATGATTGTTTTACTTATCTTAACGATAAATGAGTAGAGACAGTGAGCTATTCAGGCGAAGGGTTACAACCCCGGTCCTTGTCAGGTTTAAGGATTGTAACCTGGCTCCCGGAATGGTTCTGCATCCCTAGTCGTTTATCGCCCTGTGTACCTTACTACTTGTACTTTCTTTTATTCTTTATGTTCTGATATGCTGGCTTTTGTTCTTATTTGTGGCCTCCTTTGTGGCACTTGCTCTTTCTGGGGTTTGACCCAGCTGGTTTTGTGTGGCCAGATTTCGGAGCTGCTCCCGAGGATCTACCGAGCTTCCAGCCCAATGGTGACAACTAGACGGAACTCGGGCCAAGAGTGGGTTTTTCTTTTTGTTTCACCCACTTATATGTAAATTTATTCTTTTGAGGCGTTTAGCCGACGAGCACCTGTTAGCTCGATGCACATTTACTTACTGTTTGCCTACGGGCTGTAAGCATGATTAATAAATCCTAGGGTTGATCATGTATGACTGAACTCTTGCTAGTCCCATCATTTTGTACGACTAGCTTCATGATCATCCAATATGTAATATTTGGGACGCCTTATATATATATATTTGATGCTCTAATATCTTGTAACTCTGTTAATTGCTTGAGATTGAGACAATAGGCTTGACCTTAAGAGACTGCTGGCTTGTAGTAAACCCTCATATCTAGACAGCCGTGACCGTATAGTTGAGATGTATTCTATTTCAATATACGTAGCTGGCTATGTCTGCCCCCGCTCTCCAGTATTCTGGTTCTGGGGCGTGACATGGTTTAAGTGGTGGCCCATGCAGGTCTTGGCATTCAAGAAATGTGAGGGTTTACCGAATAGATGTCTCAATCAATATTCGTCCTTGATCTCTGCTCGTATCTTCAAATCCCTGAGAATCTCGACCTGATCACATTGCTTGTATCATTGATCTGTCCTGGTCCTTTCCTTATTGTTTCCTATGTCGTCTTCTTCAGCGGCATTACTCCCGGACCTGCCAACCAGCCAGAGGAAGCTCGACAAGCACCCCAGCGCCAGGAAGATCAAGCTCAGCACTCTGGAGTAGCCTCCCGAGTTATGCTTCCCGGAGGCTCGGAACCTCCAGTTCAGGCAACTCCGCTCGCTCAACCAGCTAGACAGGATGAGGGACCTTTGGTAGGGCTTATCAGAGAACTACTTGCATCCCAAGATCGTCGAGGCGACGCCTTGCACCAGGAAGTTCATGATGCACTAAACCGAGGAGGTCCCCAAGGGAATCAGGCGGCCAACAGTTTCAAGCGCTTGAACCCTCCCTTTTTTGACGGCAGTGAAGATACGATTGCCGCAGACGCTTGGCTTCAGGATACCGAGGTGGTTCTAGAAGCAGCTAGGACACCTGAGAATGAGAAGGTAGCGGTGGTACGCCTACAGTTGTTAAACTTGGCTCGCGATTGGTGGACGGCTCAGGCCATGGGGTTAGCGGCACCAGTCACTTGGGCGACGTTCAGAGAGAGGTTCCAGACAAAGTACTTCGATGCGGTGGCACGGTACGACCTGCAGACCAGATTTACCAACTTGAAGCAAGGAGGCAGGACGGTCGATGGCTATGCGACCGAGTTTTCCAGGCTGAGTAGGTTCGCCCCCACCTTGGTGGCGACCGAGTTCGATAGGGCTCAGCGGTTCCAGCAAGGGCTGTACTTAGAGATATTATTGGCTGTGGAGCAGTTCGAGCACCAGACGTTCGATGCAGTGTTGAAGGCAGCAAGGAGGCATGAGTATACCTCCCGGAGAATTGTGGACAGGACCGGAGGCAGGAAGCGGTCCCACAACCAGATGCACCAATCTTCAGCTCCAGCCCCGACAGCTAGGGGTATAACCATTGGAACTCCGAGGCGGGCGGCCTCAGTGACGTCGGTTCAGCATTCGACCCCGACGTATCCGCAGTAGCAGAAGCAGAAGCAGTCTTCCGCGGTGGAATGTTCGTATTGCGGGAAGCCGGGCCATGTAGTGGCAGAGTGTCGTAGGGCACAGGGATTGTGCCTGGCTTGTGGAGGAGCAGACCACCAGATAGGGACCTGCCCGAATAGGGGAGGTCCATCATCATCCAACCTTTCTAGTTCTTCGGTGAGAGGACCAGCCCCAGTTCCAGTCCAGCAGCAGCAGCAACAGCAGTACCCGAGGCCATTGGCACCCCAGGCCCAGGCCTTCCAGCAGCAGTTCACCCAGGCTCCAGCACAGAACCGACAGAGGGGTTTCCAGCAGAGAGGACCCGCAGCTAGAGGTCAGGCTATGATGATGACCATGAAAGAAGAAGTTGCACCAGGTGAGGTAGTGGCAAGTACAATTCTCGTCAACACCTTTCCAGTATCTGTATTATTTGATTCTGGTGCATCACATTCATTCATGTCTGCACGATTCGCGACACGGATAGGGTTGGAGCCCGAGTCATTATCAGTGAGGCTCAATATACTTACTGGTAATGGTCTTGTGGGAGTAGATCGAGTGTTTTCCTCGTGTCGGATCGTAGTTAGCGGTAGAGAGTTCCCCGCTAGGCTCATAGAGTTCCCTATGGCAGACTATGATGTAGTCCTAGGCATGGATTGGTTGAGGAACCATTATGCTAGGATAGACTGCCATGTTGGCAGAGTTGTCTTTAGTATTCCCGGAGAGCCAGAGTTTTCATTTTCCAGAGGCACAGTAGAGCCATCTCCTCCAGTATTGCGGATGGCAGTAGCAGCAGTGCAGTTGCCCCGGATAGTTAAAGAGTTTCCTGATGTCTTCCCAAAGGAACTTCCAGGGATGCCACCAGAGCGGGAGATCGAGTTCACTATCGACTTGATTCCCGGGACAGCACCAGTATCAGAGCGAGTCTACAGAATGGCGCCTTCAGAGTTGGAGATTTTGTACAAGATGATTGAAGAACTCAGGACCAAGGGATTCATTCGTGCAAGTGGATCGCCTTGGGGAGCCCCGATGCTTCTTGTGAGAAAGAAGGATGGTACGTCCAGGCTATGTGTTGATTATCGTACCTTGAACTCAGTGACAATCAAGAACAGATACCCTCTTCCGAGGATAGATGACTTGTTTGATCAACTCAAGGGAGCTTTAGTTTTCTCGAAGATAGACTTGCGGTCAGGATACCACCAGATCAGAGTCAGAGAGCAGGACATCCCGAAGACGGCGTTCAGATCTAGGTACGGGCATTGAAAGTTTCTAGTTATGCCCTTTGGAGCGACCAATGTGCCGGCAGTGTTCATGGACCTCATGAACCGTATTTTTATGCCTTACTTGGATCAGTTTGTGATAGTGTTCCTTGATGAGATCCTGGTCTACAGCAAGAGTGAAGCAGAGCATGAGCAGCATCTCAGAGTTGTCCTCCAGATTCTCAGAGAGCACCAGTTGTACGCCAAGTTCAGTAAATGTGAGTTCTGGCTCGATCGCATTTCTTACTTGGGTCACATCATTACCAGAGGAGGAGTGGAAGTGGATCCCCAGAAGATTGTGGCTATCGAGGCATGGCCAGTACCTAGCTCAGTGGCAGAGGTTCGCAGCTTCCTTGGATTGGCCGGCTACTACCGGCGGTTCGTCTCAGATTTTGCAAGGATTCCAGCGCCGATGACCCAGTTGACCCGCAAGAATGTGCCGTTCGTTTGGACAGCAGAATGTCAGGAATCATTTGAGAAGTTGAAGCGAGGTTTGATAACGGCTCCCATTCTCACCCTTCCAGATGGGACCGGAGGATTCACAGTTTATTGTGACGCTTCAGGCAGAGGATTGGGATGTGTTTTGATGCAGCATAGGAAGGTAATTGCTTATGCGTCACGTCAACTCCGTGATCATGAGAAGAATTACCCGACCCACGACTTGGAGCTAGCAGCAGTAGTGTTTGCACTTAAGTTGTGGAGGCACTACTTGTACGGAGACAGAGTGGAGATATTCACTGATCACAAGAGCCTGAAGTATGTTTTCACCCAGAAGGATCTTAATATGCGGCAGAGAAGATGGCTCGAGCTACTGGTGGACTACGATGTGGATTTGCAGTATCATCCAGGGAAGGCCAACGTTGCAGCAGATGCGTTGAGCCGGAGAGCCGGAGTTTATTTCCTGACGGCGCAACCAGAGTTATTGTCGGATCTTCAGAAGATGGGAATTGAAGTGGTTCTTCCTTCCAATGTGGCCTTGATGGCCAGCCTACAGATTCAGTCCACCATAGTTGAGAGGATCCGGACAGCACAGTTAACAGATTCCAAGATTCAGCGGCTCAGAGCAGAGTGCGAGGCAGGGAGAAGGCCAGAGTTATGTATTCATGAGGATGGTACGCTTCGACACGGCACGCGTCTTTGTGTACCCAGTGGAGATATCAGACAGAAAGTCATGGCAGAGGCTCACAGTTCGCAGTATTCCATCCACCCAGGCAGCACGAAGATGTACAGAGATATTCATCAACACTTTTGGTGGAATGGTATGAAGAGGGAGATAGCCCGGTATGTCTCTCGATGTTTGGTTTGCCAACAGGTCAAGGCTGAACATCAGAGGCCAGCTGGACTTCTTCAACCTTTACCGATCCCAGAATGGAAATGGGAGCACCTTACCATGGATTTCGTGACTGGGTTACCCAGATCTCCGGCAGGCAGAGATGCTATTTGGGTCATTGTGGACAGGCTTACCAAGGTGGCACACTTTCTTCCATTTAGAGTTGGACAGTCGATGGCACAGCTAGCAGAGATGTATCTCAGGCAGATCGTCAGATTTTACGGAGTGCCAGTCAGCATAGTATCAGACAGGGATACGAGATTCACATCGCACTTCTGGCGCAGTCTTCATCAAAGTTTGGGGACTCGTCTCAAGTTCAGCTCAGCGTATCATCCGCAGACAGATGGGCAGTCAGAGCGTACTATACAAACTCTCGAAGATATGTTGCGGTCGTGTACCCTTGACTTTGGTGGTTCGTGGAAGGATCATCTGCACCTGGTGGAATTCTCGTACAATAATAGTTTCCAGGCCAGTATCCAGATGGCACCCTTCGAGGCTCTGTATGGTAGGAAGTGCAGATCCCCGTTAGCATGGGACGATGTCGGAGAGAGGCAGATGCTCGGTCCAGAACTGATTTCTCAGACGGTTGAAGTGGTCAGGAAAGTCAGAGATCACCTCCGAGTTGCTCAGGATCGCCAGCGCCATTGGGCCGATGCTCATCGACGTCCCTTAGAATTTGCCGTCGGCGACCATGTATTCCTTAGGATCTCGCCTACCCGCGGCGTCATTCGTTTTGGCGTGCGGGGAAAGCTTAGTCCTAGGTATATAGGGCCGTTCGATATTCTGGAGCGAGTAGGCGATGTGTCCTATCGTCTTGCTCTTCTGCCGTCGCTAAGTGAGGTACATGATGTATTCCATGTATCCCAATTAAGACGGTACATTCCGGACCCGAGCCATATCCTAGATCATTCGGAATTGGTGGTTGGTACCAACCTTTCGTATGAGGAGAGGCCCGTGTCTATATTGGACCGGAGAGAAAAGATGCTCAAGGATAAGACTATTAACTTAGTCCGTGTTGCTTGGGGTCATCACTCTCTAGGTGAGTCAACGTGGGAGCGTGAGGACGACATCCGATCGCGATATCTCTACCTGTTTGACTCGTGAGGTATAATATCTTTCTTATGCCTTACGCTTTCCCTTTTCTTGCTTGCATTGTATGATTGTATGATTGAACTGCTTAGTGTAGCTTGTCTGTGCTTAGCATAGCTTGTCGTGGCAATCTCTAGCTCCTTGATTAAATTCCGAGGACGGAATTCTTTGAAGGTGGGTAGAGTTGTCACCCCCATTTCCTGTATTACGTATTTATGCTCGTATTTTAATTTTGGCACGTATTTTAATTTTCTCGACTTGCGGATTTTGGTTTCTCGTAAATGGGTTTTGGACCAAGGCTTGGTTTTATTTTGTGGAAGTTGGTTTGGTTTAATATGAGTGGAACACTTTTACCTACACTCTACCCACAACACAACACAACCACCCTCATTATATCTCCACTAAACTTTCTCTCTCCTCTTTACTCTCCATTAATTTTCTTCTTCTTCCTTCTTCCACAACTCCCCAACCCATTAGGCAAGTGCACCTTGCCATCAAATAAGCACCACTTTTTATTTGTCCATTAGCTAGATTAGGCCATGGAGAACAACTTTAGAACTTGACATTTTGTGATTTGGAGTTTTCTTTGTTCTAGATCTAGGTTTTTACTATTTTCGGATTTACATGGTTTTGATCTATTTAACTTTGATTTTTGTATGTTTTGATGCTTCCATGTGGAAGAGAATTCGATTTTACTCAAGTTAGAACTTTGAAAATCTAGATTTGGTTTTAATTTGGCTAAGTTATGAAGAATTGAAGTTTTTGGTGTTCTTGGACTTGCTCTCGGCCAGGAAGAACAGCCCTATGCCTTGCGCTTTTTAGCGCATGGCCGATTGCGCACCCCCGGCCTGTGCTCCTTAGCGCATGGCCGATTGCGCAATCACTTGGCCAGTGCTTTGCGCTGCGCTAGATTGCGCTGGCGCAAGCTAGCCATGCGCAAGCCAGCCATGCGCAAAGTAACCCCTGCACAATCGACCATTGCGCAATCCACCCCTGCGCCATCCTCTTGTGCGCAATCCATCTGCTGTGCCATCCACTCCTGCACAGTTGGTACCCTGCGCAGCTCACTCCTGCGCAGTTGGTACCCTGCGCAGCTCACTCCTGCGCAGTTGGTACCCTGCGCAGCTCACCCTGCGCAGTTGGCCTCCTGGCGCACTTGACTCCTGCGCAATCCAACCCCCTGACCCCTTGCACAAACCATTGGCTCTTGGAGATTTGGTTTTATTTTCTTTAAGCCTAGCTCTTCTATAGTCCTATATATATTGATATTGTATTAGATATTTTACGCCCATTTTATATCCTTACGCCTTTTGTCATGAACTTGATTTTACTTAATATGTTTGGAATGTCTATTGTACATGGCATGGTATGACAAGGACCTAGCATAACACGACAATGACCCGTAGTGGTGCACTCTTGACATGACCAACCTGACATGACAGTGACCCATAGTGGTGCACTCCTAACAAGCACCCTGACATGATTTATCTTGATAACTTGATAGTGGCCCGTGGCGGCGCACTCCTGACTTGACTTGACTTGTAACTTGTAATTAACTCGTATAATCAACTTGACACCGTGGGTGCTCCTGCTTGCTTATTTGTACAATCCACTTGTCTTGTCTTGCATCATGTTTAGGACGCGACTTCCTGGGTACCACGGCCAGGGACTCGCGCTAAATTGGATTAGGCTAATTATTAGATTAAACTAGAACATGGAGAATTCCCAGTCACAGGCAATCTCGTTATCTGGGCATTTTAATGGACTTGTAGCTTGCCGACGAGTAGAGCACATTTCCAGCACACTGTCATGTGTTGCACCCTCTAAGTCACCTAAGGGTACATTTGTCTCCCGGGCAATGTACCCACCTATAACTCTCAACCCGCGGAAGGATAACTGGATAGTCTGCAGGGCTTGGGACTGGGAGTTTCTCACTTGTATCTTGTTAGTAATTAGGCTTGTGATAACCCTAGTTAGTTAAAGTAGTAAGCCGTAGTACTTGCTTGGCCGATTGTGAATAGATGGTGTCCAGCCTTGTCTAAGTCTTGTCTAGCCCCTGTACCTGGAACTCTTGATCATGATTGTTTTACTTATCTTAACGATAAATGAGTAGAGACAGTGAGCTATTCAGGCGAAGGGTTACAACCCCGGTCCTTGTCTGGTTTAAGGATTGTAACCTGGCTCCCGGAATGGTTCCGCGTCCCTAGTCATTTATCGCCCTGTGTACCTTACTACTTGTACTTTCTTTTATTCTTTATGTTCTGATATGCTGGCTTTTGTTCTTATTTGTGGCCTCCTTTGTAGCACTTGCTCTTTCTGGGGTTTGACCCAGCTGGTTTTGTGTGGCCAGATTTCGGAGCAGCTCCCGAGGATCTACCGAGCTTCCAGCCCAATGGTGACAACTAGACGTAACCCGGGCCAAGAGTGGGTTTTTCTTTTTGTTTCACCCACTTATATGTAAATTTATTCTTTTGAGGCGTTTAGCCGACGAGCACCTGTTAGCTCGATGCACATTTACTTACTGTTTGCCTACGGGCTGTAAGCATGATTAACAAATCCTAGGGTTGATCATGTATGACTGAACTCTTGCTAGTCCCATTATTTTGTACGACTAGCTTCATGATCATCCAATATGTAATATTTGGGACGCCGTATATATATATATTTGATGCTCTAATATCTTGTAACTCTGTTAATTACTTGAGATTGAGACAATAGGCTTGACCTTAAGAGACTGCTGGCTTGTAGTAAACCCTCATATCTAGACAACCGTGACCGTATAGTTGAGATGTATTCTATTTCAATATACGTAGCTGGCTATGTCTGCCCCCGCTCTCCAGTATTCTGGTTCTGGGGCGTGACATAGGTATATAGGGCCGTTCGATATTCTGGAGCGAGTAGGAAATGTGTCTTATCGTCTCGCTCTTCCGCCGTCGTTACGAGAGGTGCATGACGTGTTCCATATATCCCAATTACGACGGTATATCCCGGATCCAAGCCACATCCTAGATCATTCGAAATTGGTTGTTGGTACCAACCTTTCGTATGAGGAGAGGCCCGTGTCTCTATTGGACCGAAGAGAGAAGACACTCAAGAACAAGACTATCAAGTTAGTCCGAGTTGCTTGGGGTCATCACTCTTTGGGGGAGTCAACGTGGGAGCGTGAGGATGACATCCGATCGTGGTATCCCGACTTGTTTGACTCGTGAGGTATAATGTCTTCCTTATGCCGCATGCCTTCGATTCCTTGCTTGAATGAGTGATTGCCTGCCTAGTTATAGCTTGCTTGTGATTAATATAGCTTGTCCTCGCCTCTCTAGCCTCTTAATTAAATTTCGAGGACGGAATTCTTTTAAGGTGGGTAGAGTTGTAATGCCTGTGGTTCGTATTACGTATTTTAGAATACGTGTACGTATTTTATCTTGTATTGTATGATTCCTTGCTTAGTTTTCTTCATGGCTTGGTTTATTCTTGGGTTGGTTCGGCTTGGCTCTGTTTGCCTTGGTTCATTATGAACCAAGGGTGAACCCCCTACCTACCACCACCACTACCATTTATTAATCCCACTTCCTTCTCTCTCTTCATTACTCTTCTTCTTTCCTCCATTACTTCTTCACCTACCAGAGAGAGGGAGAGAGAGGTCTAGGCAAATGCAACTTGCTCATTGGAGGAACTCTAAATTTATTGCTTCATTCTCTTCCTTACAGCATTTTAACTTACCTTAGTACTTGGCATTTCCACTTTCTATGGCTATATTCTTGTAGATCTACACTTATATTATTTTCAGACTTCTTGGGTTTTGAACTACTTAATCTTGTTATTTCTAAGTTTTGATGGTTCTATGTTGTAGAGCATTTCATTCTGCCCAGTTTTGACCTATGGAAGTTCAGATTTGGACTCCGGACTCGGAAATTTGGAGAAGATGAACTGTGCTCAGACTTGACCGCATGAATATTTCATGCGGCAAGTGTTCTCCCAGCCGCATGTCTGGAAGAACTTCTGGCCGCATAAGCCTACTTCCTCTCTTGGCCGCATAGGCTGAGTCTCATTTCGGGCCGCATGGATTCATTTCCATCAGCCGCATGTGCACCCATCATCCCACCGTATAAGTCTCTTCCGCTAGCCGTATAGATCTGCTTCTCCGCTAGCCGCATAGATCCGCTTCTCCGCTAGCCGCATGAGACTCTTGTCCTTCTAGCCGCATATGGGCCCACTTTCTGAGAGCCGCATGGAACTCCTCTTGACCCAGCCGCATGAGAGCCCTTCCCCCGTGAGCCGCATAGCGCCAATCCTCCTAGCCGCATGGAATATTCTGGCTGAACCGCATACGCCCCTTCCTTACCGCTGGCCGCATATGACTGATACCCTTCAACCGCATAAGCCTTTCCCTTTTTGTCGCATGCGCCTGACCCTATTTAGCCGCATGAACTGTTCTCTTCCCAGCCGCATGAGATCATTCCTGGCCGCATATGCCTGAGCCGCATAGCTCTCCTATAGCTCTGTGTACTGTTGTTTTATTATTATGGCGTACACCTTTACCCCTATTGTATATTTTTATGCCTATTTTATATCCTTACGCCTTTTGTCCTGAACTTGATAAATCACGATTTGATTGACCTGATTGAAATGACAATTATACATGACATGGTGTGACAAGGAACTAGCATGACATGATAGTGGCCCGTTGTGGCTCACTCCTGACAAGTAAACCTGACATGATATATCTTAATAAGCTGTTACGACGGCTACCTGACATGACATGACCTGTATAATTAACCCGAACACCGTGGGCGATTGTGCTTGTACAAATAATCCAGTTCTATCTTGCATCATGTCTAGGAGGGGACTCCTGAGTACCACGGTCAGGAGTACCTACTAAAATGGACTAAGGCTAATAACTAGATTGTAGAACCCTAGAGGGGGGGTGAATAGGGAAATTAAAAATTAAACTATAATAGATGATGCAATAAGAACAATCTAGAGTAAAGAGTAGAAAGATCAAACGCAAACGCAAGGATGTATCCTGGTATCCTCTTTTGAGGCAATCCAGTCCCGGAACTCTCTCCGGCTTTAATCCACTATTATGCAAATAGTACACACGAGTTTGGATCCGAAGAACTCGCCAACTTCTACACGAGTTTGGATCCGAAGAACTCGCCAACTTCTACACACGAGTTTTCTTACGAAGGCTCGCCAACTTCAAACAAAAGAGAATGAAAGCTTGTAGATCTTCTAACACTTGAAGATCGAAAGTGTACAACTCTTAAATACTCTAACACTTTGGGAGAGGATGACAATGAAAAGCTTGGGAGAGTATTAATGGTGGAGCTCTTGGTTGTTGGAAAATTTATGAAGGAGTTGGTAAAGAAGCTCAAGAGAGAGAGAGCTTCCTTTTATAAGACAACCAAGAGTGGGAGGTATTTAATGCTCTGAATGCACGCAGAACGGCATGCCGTCGGTATGCCGCGGCATACCGCCGGTATGCCGGCCAAATAGTAACGGTCATAAATATGACCGTTCAAGAGCATTAAATGCGGTCATTAATGCACATCAGATCAAATCGAAAATTGAATATTCGAAATCCGGTATACCGCCGGTATGCCGGGACATACCGCCGGTATACCGACAAAAGTCACAGAAGGTTTTGGAGTTGCTAGAAACGGCATGCCGCCGGTATGCCGTAGCATACCGCCGGTATGCCGACAAAAAGATACAGCAACTTTTGTGTTGCTAAAAACGGCATGCCGCCGGTATGCCGGAGCATACCGTCGGTATGCCGACTTTTCGAGACAGCAACTTTCTGATGTCCAGAAGCGGTATGCCGCCGGTATGCCGTAGCATGCCGACGGTATGCCGCTTTTTGTCACAGAACCTTTTCTGGATACGAAAACGGTATACCGCCGGTATGCCGGAGCATACCGCCGGTATGCCGCTCTGAATGATTTGATTTTCGATTTGTGCTTTTAGTTATCATCCATCCTTTAGTGTTTACAGAAAACTTAGACCAGTACAGACTCGAAAACACTAAGTATGAAGACGCCGACTTTATGCAGGGAATGCCGGTGAACGCCACAGTCTTCAAGGAAGAACACAGAGAGTCCTTGATCGTCTGAGAGAATAAGAATCTGAAGAGCAAAAGACTAAACTACGAAGATGCTGTTAATTACTCAAAATAAACTGTGCCAACAAACTCCCCCATTTTGATAATTGACAAAAAATAGAGAGATAGCATCTTCAGGGAGTATCTCCCCCGTAGGTAGACAGCTCCCCCTCAATACGATTTCTCCCCCTTTGTCACTTATTCAAAGATGGGGATAACTAAAGTAAACAGTGCATGTAAAAGATGTAAAAATACGAGAATAGTGATAAAAGCATGCATGAATATATTGAAGGTAAAGTTAAGATACATGCTTGACCCATGCAAAGCAGAAATAAGAAAATGAAGACTCTCCATGACGAGAGCCGGACACTAGACACAAACATGGATAAAGTCCCCGAAGGACTGCAAAAAGCAAGAAACAACCACACCGGTCCCCGAAGGACCACAAAAGACAAACAAGCAACACATAAAAACAAGAACCACTAAACCACTGAAACCATCACCAAAGGAGAAACCAGCCTTAATCCTCAGCCGGATCCTCATCACCATCGTCATCCTGAGCCTGCTGGAGGGCGCCAAAGGGGTCAATGCCGTCCGGGTACATAAACCCATAGGCATTGGGGTCAGAAAATCGCGGGGCCGTGTACATAGGATCCTGAAGATTAAGATCCAGAAAGGCATCCCGGTCTTGCAGAGTACGCTGAATGAAATACCCCTGATCATGGAAGCGAGACTGGATGAGGGCGCCAAGTCCACGAGTGTGGGTCCGCATCTGCTCCTCCGCCTGGGCCATCCTCAGATCAAAGTGGTGCTGAGTAAGAGGCATGTAGCGGCCCGAAGTAGGAGGGGTAGATGCAGGGGCAGCAGGAGTGGAACCCGGTTGCTCCTGGGAGGAGGAAGCACGGCTAGACGAGCCACCAGCAAGGGTACGGGAAACGGCCAGAAATGAGGGGACCCCATCCGAGGAGCAGAGAGAGAAGTCAACTTGTTTGGCCTCCATGAGTAAGGTGATGAAGGAACCATAGCAGAGGTTCTGCTTCCCCGCAGGCAGGGTACGCCGGAATTGCAGCAGAAGAGTCTTGGGGAAGGAGAAACGCTTCCGGGCATAGAGATGGTACATGAGAACAAGAGCGTCACCAGTGATGGCGTCATAGTTCCCGCCCTTTGGAAACAGAGTGTGGCACACGATACGGTGGAGCTCGTAGTAAAACGGCTCCAGCTGGACGGAAAGTGCCGGGATGGCGGGAGGGTTGGGACCCTTGCAGATGATGCGACAGAATTCGTCAAAGGGTGATGCCGCCGAGGAGGTGAGAGCTCCCAACAGAGGTAACGCATCACCTTTGTCCGGGATGCCCAAGATAGCCCCCACTTCCTTAGAGGTGAGACGGAAGTGGCGGTCATTCACCATAGATTGGATGGCGTAAGGGTCGTCGTCATCCGCTCTCATGTTGCAGTAGAATAGACGGACGGCATCCGGGTAGACAGGGATTTGGCGCCGAAGAAGAGAGGAGAGACCGGCATCGTCAAACAAAGGGACGTGACCGGGGAAGAGGTTCCAGTTGATGGCCCGTCCTTTGAAGACGTTGTGTTTGGCGAAGTGTTGGAACCAAAGCTCGGCCGCCAAGGCGTTGGAGAAGACGCGTTGGTCATAGCCGGAGGGAAGCGCCACCGGAACGAACGGGTTGAACATGGTGGAGGAGGATCGGGGGCGCTTTGGGTTTGCCATGAGAAAGGAGCAGAGCTAGTAGTGGAGAAGGAAGGAGTAGAGATGAGGAGGGAGAAAGGATGGTATATAAAGGAGAGAGGGAAGATGAAGGGATGAGTTTTTTTGAAAAAGAAAGAAGGGGGGGGAACGGTTGTAGAGGAGTGGTAAATGGGGAAGGTGAAGGGAGAATGGGAAGTTAATGAGGGGAGTAAAAAGAGGAGAGAAAAGAGGAAAGTGATAAGAGAGGTAATTAATAGGAGGGGAGTTGAGAAGATGGGTAGTTAATGAAGGATGTGATGGGAGAGATGGAATAAGATAGTATGGAAGGATATGATGGAAGGAATAAAGGAGGAAAGAGAAAAGAAGGTGGGGCCCAGCTCAGAGTAGGTGACCTGTCCGCAGTCGTCCGGCATGCCGTCGGTATACCGGAGTATACCGCCGGTATGCCGAAAAACGAAACAGAATATTATTCTGGTTCGAAAAACGGCATGCCGGCGGTATGCCGTAGTGTACCGACGGTATGCCGAAGATCGAAACAGAACTGAATTCTGCTTCGAAAAACGGCATGCCGCCGGTATACTGCAGTATACCGTCGGTGTGCCGAACGAGAAACGGTTAGGGATTAAAGGATAAAATGCCTAGTTCACGGCAAAGGAAAGAGAAGCGGTCTTCCGGGAGAGGTTTAGTGAAGATATCGGCCAATTGATAAGTAGTATCAATGAATTCAAGATGGATATCTCCTTTTTGTTGATGGTCTCGAAGAAAATGGTGTCTAATTTCAATGTGCTTCGTGCGTGAGTGACAAATCGGGTTTTTCGTGAGATTGATAGAGCTAGTGTTATCACATTTAATAGGGGTGCAAGAGTGAGAAATACCATAATCTAAAAGTGTTTGTGACATCCAAAGAATTTGTGCACAACAACAACCAGCCGCAATATACTCTGCCTCAGTGGTTGAGAGAGCGACAGAGTTTTGCTTCTTACTAAACCACGATACCAAGGACTTCCCGAGGAATTGACATGTGCCACTAGTGCTTTTTCGGTCAATCTTGCATCCGGCAAAATCCGCATCCGAAAAGCCGTGAAGCTCAAAGGATGAGGATTTCGGATACCAAAGACCCATGTTAATGGTGCCTTTGAGATAACGAAAAATACGCTTGACGGCACTTAAATGCGATTCCTTTGGATTGGCTTGATATCGTGCACACAAACAGACACTAAACATGATATCCGGACGGCTAGCCGTTAAATAAAGTAAGCTACCGATCATACCTCTATACTTACGAATGTCGACCGATGTGCCATCTTCATCATTGTCAAGCTTGGTCGTTGTAGCCATAGGGGTCCTCATTGATTTGGATGAGTCAAGGTCGAAGCGCTTGAGGAGGTCCCTTGTATATTTTGCTTGATTGATGAAGGTTCCTTTAGGTCCTTGCTTGATTTGTAACCCCAAGAAGAAGGAGAGTTCTCCCATCATACTCATTTCAAACTCTTCCTGCATAACTTTGGCAAATTCTATACAAAGTGTGTTGTTAGTAGAACCAAAAATAATATCATCCACATAAATTTGAACCAATAAGAGAGTTCCATCATGGGATTTAATAAAAAGTGTGGTGTCAACTTTTCCCTTTGAGAAATTGTGAGAAACAAGAAAAGAGCTAAGACGCTCATACCAAGCACGTGGAGCTTGTTTGAGGCCATAAAGGGCTTTATGAAGTTTGAAAACGTGGTCAGGAAATTGAAAATCTTCAAAACCGGGAGGTTGTTTAACATAAACTTCCTCCTTAATAATACCATTAAGAAAAGCACTCTTAACATCCATTTGAAATAGCTTAAAGTCATTAAAACAAGCAAAGGCACAAAGCATACGAATGGATTCAAGACGTGCAACCGGAGCATAGGTTTCGTCGTAGTCAATGCCTTCCTCTTGGTTATAGCCTTGGGCAACCAATCGGGCTTTGTTACGAGTCACTAACCCATCTTCATTTAGCTTGTTGCGAAATACCCATTTAGTTCCAATAATGGGATGATTGTTAGGTTTTGGAACAAGTTCCCAAACCTTGCTTCGCTCAAATTGATTAAGCTCCTCTTGCATAGCTATCATCCAAAATTCATCGAGAAAAGCATCATTAACATTTTTAGGCTCTATTTGAGAGATAAAAGCCACATTGGCACAAAGATCACGAGTGGCGGATCTTGTGCTAACACTTGAGGAAGGATCTCCAATGATGAGCTCCTTAGGATGATTGGTGACAAATCTCCATTCTCTTGGGAGATCCTTTGGAGGAGGCTCGAGAGGAGGAGACTCTTTTGATGGGGTCACAACTTCATTGTTAGATGAAGAGGGACGATCCTTAATAGAGGAGTTCTCCAATCCAAACGAGATGTCATCAATATCCTCGGAGGAGGAGAATGTAGAAGAGTTGAGTTCATTAAAAGAGACATTGATTGACTCTTCGACAACAAGACTTCTTTTATTAAAAACACGAAAACCTTTGCTATGAGTAGAGTATCCAAGGAATATTCCTTCATAGGCTTTTTCTTCAAACTTGCCTAGGTTATCCTTGGTATTCAAAATAAAACAATTGCAACCAAAAACCTTGAAATATTCAATAGAAGGAGTTTTGTTAAACCAAAGCTCATAAGGAGTCTTCTTAGTAATAGGTCTAATTAAGACCCTATTAATAACATGACATGCCGTATTAACGGCTTCCGCCCAAAAATATTTGGGGAGCTTATATTGGTTTAACATGACCCGGGCCATATCGCCGAGGGTTCTATTCTTTCTCTCCACAACACCATTTTGTTGAGGAGTACGGGGACAAGCAAAATCATGTCCAAAACCATTCTTTTCACAAAATCTTTTGAAATCAACATTATCAAATTCACCTCCATGATCACTCCTAATTTTGTTAATAGAAAAGCCTTTCTCATTTTGAACACGTTTACAAAAAGCAACAAATTCACGAAAAGTATCACTTTTGCAAGCAAGAAAAATAACCCAAGTAAATCTTGAAAAATCATCAACTAAAACAAAGGCATAGAGTTTGCCACCAAGGCTAGCTACTCTACTAGGCCCGAAAAGATCCATATGAATAAGTTGAAGGGGTCTTGTCGTACTCACAGAGTTGATGGATTTGAAAGATGACTTGGTCAACTTACTTTTCTCGCATTCTTCACAAACCATATCCTTCTTGAAGGGGATGCTAGGAAGTCCTCGTACAAGCTTCTTGGAGGCGAGACGAGAGATGGTATCCATGTTAGCGTGTCCAAGCCTCATGTGCCAAAGCCAACTCTCATCGTTCTTTGCAACTAGGCACCTGTCATTGTTAGTACCTTCAACAAGATAAAGAACATAAATATTGTTTTCTCTAATGCCTTCATACACAATAGTTCCATTGGAGCTATCGGTAATGTAGCATTTGAGTTTAACAAACTTGATATCATATCCATTATCGGTGAGATGGCTAATACTAAGGAGGTTATGCTTAAGATTAGTAACAAGACATACATTATTGATACAAGGATAAGGAGGAGAACCGATATTACCATTTCCAATAATATAACCTTTTAGATTGTTACCGAAGGAGACATGTCCTTCCTTCTTCATCGATAGCGTTGTAAAAAGTGAAGCATCACCGGTCATGTGCCGTGAACAACCGCTATCGAGAATCCACTTGCTTCTAGCATGAGAAGGATTCGTCACCTACAACATAAGTTGAAGATGAACATTTTGGTACCCATGATCTTATGGGTCCTTGAGTGTTAGTCTTAGGAACCCATTTAAGAACTCTCATGTCAACTTGTTTTCTTGTATAACAAAAATTAGAAGTATGACCAAGCAACCCACAATAATTGCACATTAAGGAAGATCTAAAGGAAGAAGTGTGAGTGTTGTGCATATGTGAGTCTCTAGTGTGAGATGTTCTACCATGAGTGTTATGATGATAGAAAAATGCATGATGAGAAGTTTTCTTTTTAACAACAGGTCCTCTTCTAGTGTTAGAAGAGGAGTTGTGTGTAGTGTTCATGTAATGGTTATGCCTAGCATTGTGATGAGTGTGGGGAGGTCTAGGAGCATGCATGTGAGTGGAATTCTTATTACTAGAATTCTTACTCCGTGTAAGAAGATCATTATACTTAATAGAAGTAGAATATTCTCTTCTATTAGCATCTTGACATTTGCGCATGGCAAACTCATAAGAGCTTCTCATGGATTGAATCTCATCATCCTTTTTCTTGATGGTGTCAAGAGATTCTTGAAGTTTTAGTCTCAAAGACTCCACTTCATCCGTGTCGGAAATAGGAGATTTTCCCTTCACATCACTAATGATGCTTGAGAGCCTCTCTACTTCAAGTTGAAGAGCCTCGACCTCCTTAAGAGATTTCTTGTATTTATTCCGAACACCTTTGTGTTCTTCATGTAACTCAAGAATGGCTTTCTCCAAATCATCATAGGTAAGAGTGTTTAAGGAAAGATCATCAAGTACCTCATCGGTTGCCATGAGACAAACGTTGGCATTGTGTTTGCACTCCTTGTCATTGTCGGAGTCGCTTGCGTCGCTTTCACACCAAATGCTAGTGTTGGCGAACTTTCTGGAGGACGAGCTTCCCTTGCTTGGCTTCTCGTACTTGCTTGAATCTTTTCGTATCATCGGACAATCCCTTTTGATGTGTCCGGGTCTTCTGCATTGATAGCATGCCGGATCTTCTTCATTGTCCCGTCTAGAGCGGTTGGCCTTGTTAAACTTTAAGAACTTTCTGAAGTGCTTAGCTGTGAGAGCTATTTCTTCATCGTCGTCCGACTCATTGTCATCGGAGCTATCCTTGGAGTAGGACCTTGATGCTTTGAGAGCAAGAGTCTTCTCCTTTTCTTTGTTCTTCTCCTTCTCCTTCTCTTGAATGGAGGATTCCTCTTGATCCTTCATGTCAAGCTCGTGAGTCATTAGTTTACCCATGAGGGTCTCTAGGTTCATGACGGTAAGATCGTTCCCCTCAATGATTGCGGTAGCTTTAGGACTCCAAGCTTTCGTCAATCCTCTAAGAATCTTCCTTATCTTTTCATGAGCGGGATATTCCTTTCCAAGAGAAGAAAGAGGGTTAATAATATCACCAAAACGAGTAAACATGCTAGCAATAGATTCATCATGCTTCATTTTAAAAGACTCATATTCTTGCGTGAGTCTACTGATCTTAGATTCTTTCACTTGTGAGGTTCCCTCGTGTGTGACTTCGAGTAACTTCCAAATCTCATTAGAAGTCTTGCAAGTAGAGATGCGGTTGAATTCACTACTGTCAAGAGCACAGTAGAGAGCGTTCATTGCCTTGGCATCTCGACAGGCAAGCTTCTTGATGCTTTCGGCAAGTGTTTCTCGAAGGGTGTCAGAAGCAATATCCTCAACAGCTCTGGAAGGAGTAGGAAGGCCATTTATCACGCAATCCCATAAGTCGAAATCTATGGACTTGAGATAAATGCCCATCCTAATCTTCCAGTAGTTATAGTTGGTACCATCAAATAGGGGAGGCCTATTTGTGGAGTGTCCCTCATTGTGAAACGTGTTGAAGCTAGGGTTAGAGGCCATGGATCACTCAAGGAAGTAAATCCAAATCAAGAGAACAAAGCTCTGATACCAATTGTAGAACCCTAGAGGGGGGGTGAATAGGGAAATTAAAAATTAAACTATAATAGATGATGCAATAAGAACAATCTAGAGTAAAGAGTAGAAAGATCAAACGCAAACGCAAGGATGTATCCTGGTATCCTCTTTTGAGGCAATCCAGTCCCGGAACTCTCTCCGGCTTTAATCCACTATTATGCAAATAGTACACACGAGTTTGGATCCGAAGAACTCGCCAACTTCTACACGAGTTTGGATCCGAAGAACTCGCCAACTTCTACACACGAGTTTTCTTACGAAGGCTCGCCAACTTCAAACAAAAGAGAATGAAAGCTTGTAGATCTTCTAACACTTGAAGATCGAAAGTGTACAACTCTTAAATACTCTAACACTTTGGGAGAGGATGACAATGAAAAGCTTGGGAGAGTATTAATGGTGGAGCTCTTGGTTGTTGGAAAATTTATGAAGGAGTTGGTAAAGAAGCTCAAGAGAGAGAGAGCTTCCTTTTATAAGACAACCAAGAGTGGGAGGTATTTAATGCTCTGAATGCACGCAGAACGGCATGCCGTCGGTATGCCGCGGCATACCGCCGGTATGCCGGCCAAATAGTAACGGTCATAAATATGACCGTTCAAGAGCATTAAATGCGGTCATTAATGCACATCAGATCAAATCGAAAATTGAATATTCGAAATCCGGTATACCGCCGGTATGCCGGGACATACCGCCGGTATACCGACAAAAGTCACAGAAGGTTTTGGAGTTGCTAGAAACGGCATGCCGCCGGTATGCCGTAGCATACCGCCGGTATGCCGACAAAAAGATACAGCAACTTTTGTGTTGCTAAAAACGGCATGCCGCCGGTATGCCGGAGCATACCGTCGGTATGCCGACTTTTCGAGACAGCAACTTTCTGATGTCCAGAAGCGGTATGCCGCCGGTATGCCGTAGCATGCCGACGGTATGCCGCTTTTTGTCACAGAACCTTTTCTGGATACGAAAACGGTATACCGCCGGTATGCCGGAGCATACCGCCGGTATGCCGCTCTGAATGATTTGATTTTCGATTTGTGCTTTTAGTTATCATCCATCCTTTAGTGTTTACAGAAAACTTAGACCAGTACAGACTCGAAAACACTAAGTATGAAGACGCCGACTTTATGCAGGGAATGCCGGTGAACGCCACAGTCTTCAAGGAAGAACACAGAGAGTCCTTGATCGTCTGAGAGAATAAGAATCTGAAGAGCAAAAGACTAAACTACGAAGATGCTGTTAATTACTCAAAATAAACTGTGCCAACATAGATTAATACATTAGTCATAAAGAGATCTCCCAGCTACAGGCAATCCCGTTACCTGGGCGCGCTTGGGATCTGTAGCCTGCCGTCGAGTAGGGCACATTTCTAGCACACTGTCATGTGTTGCACCCTTCAAGCTACCTAAGGGTACATACGTTTCCTGGATGATGTTCCCACCTGAATTCAACCCCTAATTTCGACCTGGGTAACCTGGATGGTCTGTAGGGCTTGTGGCTGTGGAATAATCTCACTGCATCTTGCTAGTAATTAGGCCTGTGATAACCCTAGCTAGTTAAAGTATCAAGCCGTACTCATTGCTTGGCCGTGATTGATTGAATGAGGAATAATCTGTCTAGTCTTGATCCTGTATAAATTATTACATGTCCTGATTTTCTTACATTATCTTGCTGATAAATGGAAGAAACCAAGTTCGGTTCAGACGAAGGGTTACAATCCCGGTCCTTGTTTGGTTTAAGGATTGTAACCTGGATATCTGAATGGTCCCGTGGTTATCTTACCGTATATCCTCGTGATGTTATATTATCTCTAGTTTTATTATATATTATTATCTTCTGTGCTAATTGCTGGTTTTAGTTCCTAAGTGAAGCTTCCTTTGTGGCACTTGCTCTTTCTGGGATCTGACCCAGCTGGTTTTGTATGGCCAGATTTCGGAGCAGCTCCAGAGGATCTACCAACTTTCCAGCCCGATGGTGGCGACTAGACGTAACCAGGGCAACGAGTGGATTTATTTTTGATCTTCCACTTTATTGTAAAAATATTCTTTTGAGGCGTTTAGCTGACAAGCACCTGTTTAGCTCGATTGTACTTACTTACTGTAGTGCCCCGTCCCTACATCGTGTCCCGTCTTCGTCCACGGGGTGCGCGAGAAAGGAACATTGTCGCTATCGATTCGGTTGGGACTGATAGGTCAGAATCGGCCGAGTCGATCGAACGGGAACGGTTGAATTAAGATACATTCCACGTTATGGAATGGCTTCTTCGGAACCAAGTCCCATATTCAGCGGGTTGCGCCTCGAGGATTGGCTCTACGGCTGAGTCGGGAGAGACCTCCCGTTGCTCTGGTTTTCATGTCGCACTTGATTTGGCTTTGGCTTTGGCTTTGGTTTTCCTGAATACGTTTTTCGTGAATGTTTTCGATGGATTTTCGTGACGCATTTTCGAGCTTCGCATTCATATCAAATATCCTTGAATTATACAGTGTTCTAATCAGTTGCTTATGCGATTGCAGGTGATCGCGTAGGCAACGTCAGCACAGCCAACCGGTCGCTCGCTTGAAGCAAGGCTAAGGCGAGTGGCTGACCTCCTTCGTCTCGTCCCTCTACTTCAAAACTCAATATATGAAGTAAATGAATGCTTGTCATAATAGTGTAGAATCAAAGAAATCGTGGCACGATTCTTCACGAAACACTTGCTATCAAACTGCCGGTTTTGAAAATAGAAAACGTATTCCTTACGCAAATCCACTTAGCCTATGCAAAACAATGAATGAATCGATTAACGTTTATCGCAATGATACGGTCAAGTAAGCAAATCAACTAAGTTTAAAGGAAAACGGTCATTGGACAACTTGTCGACAAGGTGTAGTTTCCTCGAACGGTTACCTAGGCCTTGTGCGATCGCAAATTAGGTTTGCACGACATCACGCCCGGAGGACGACTATCGATTCGACGGAAGAACTTACGCACAGGGCTCGCTACCCGACGCGAAAGGGTCGCCGTCTAACTCAGCTATAAGTCCGAGATGGCTTGACATTGCCAGTGTCCTTCACACCCTTTTTACTGCTTAACAAATGCACATGGCACGGGATGATTTTGATAGTTGCTTAATGTTACATAATTTCATATGCTTGCCTCAAAACATGTTAACATGCAAATCGAACAGGATGGTTAGAAAGATCATTGGAATCGGGGCGTGACATAATGGTACCAGAGCACGGCTTTATATCCTTGGCCTCCAGTGTCGAGTTCTAGTCTCCAACCGTTGACCTCGTGTCGATGAGAAGAGTTGTTCCATACGCTGAACCCATGACATTTTCTGAAACTAACGAGAGTTGCCTTTCCTTTTTCCCTGCAGTTACGGGAGCTCAGGCGGAAGACGAGACGAGTGCTTCTAGCGGCTCGAGTGCTTCTAGGCCCGAGCATTCCGTCAACCCAACGGGAATGATGCCTACCGTAGCCGGACCTTCCGGCGACCCGATGCAACGCATGCTGCAGATGCTTGAAATGCAGCAACGTCAAAGCAAGCTCCATCGTCAGTAAGCGGAGGCTCGTCAGACTCAATTTGAAAATTGGTGCGAAGCTCAATTCAAGCAGCAGCAGCAGCAGCTGAATACCCTCCAGTAGATCGTACAGTCGGTCGTCGGCAACAACAACAACAACAACTCAACGATGACACCTGCCGTGACCCCGCCTGCGGTTCGATCTAACGAAGCTGAACCAGAGGCGCCCGTGCTCTCAACTGCGGCACCGAGAAGTTCTAACTTCGATGTGTCAAAATTCACTAAAAGCTGTCGTACTTCCTTCAACGGTACAGAAGATCCCTCGGTGGCGATCGACTGGCTGGAGGAGCTGGAAGATAAGTTCGAGCTTCTGGGTGTCGAGGACTCAAAGAAAGTTGCGTGTGCTCAACTTCTACTTCGAATGAACGCGCACGATTGGTGGGCTGTACAGAAGCGGGCTATTCGACGTGAAGACGAGACGGCGGCGATCTCATGGGCGACATTCAAAAAGGCGTTCGAGACTGAATATCTTTCTGCAGCCGTGCGACAGGAAAAAGAAGATGAGTTTATGCAGTTAAGACAAGGCAATATGACTGTACAACAATATGCAGCCAAATTCAACAAACTGGCCAAGTTTGCTGGGGACTTCCTACCTACCACTGCAAGTCGAGCTCGACGATTTGAAGTGGGTCTAAGTTCCACTATCCGCGCCCACGTTTCAGTGGGTGAATACCAAACTGTGGGCGAGGCACTCAACCACGCCATCCGTCTGGAGTTCGAGTATCCTCCTACTACTACCGACGCTGTTCATTTTAATAACAAATGTCATAGTAATGCGGGAGGCAACAGCGCACACAAGCATCAAAATTGCGGCAACGGAGGCGGCAACCAGACGAAGGATCGAGTAGTTTGCACTTTCTGCAACAAGGAGGGGCACTTGATCAGCGAGTGCCGATTGAAGAATGGTACGTGTCTCGGGTGCGGCCGAGCCGACCATCTCGTACGCGACTGCCCGAAGAAGTCAAACCAGCGCCCATGACAATACCAACAAAACCGAGGCCAAGCACCTCGGGCTCCATCGACCGCACAACCGAATAGCCAGGACCGTCGCCCCAATGCTCAGGGCCGCGTCTACGCCATGACTCGCGACGAAGCACTCTCATCTGATACAGTCGTGACAGGTATACTGTAATTCAATAATAAACCTGCTCGTGTATTGTTTGATTCAGGTGCCACGCATAGTTTTATATCGGCGGACTTTGCCGCAGAGCATAAATTCTCCTTGACACCCCTGGGCCTCGATCTCTCTGTTAACATACCGTCGGGCACGCCACTACTTGCAAACTTAGTCTGCGGAGACGAAATCATCTGTATAGGTGGTCAAAAGGTCAGTCTCGATGCGATAGTTCTAAATATTAAGGACTACGATATCATTCTGGGGATGGATTGGCTCGGTCCGTGCAATACAACCATAGACTGCGCTGAAAAGAAGGTCACATTCCGCATACCTGGAGTGCCTGAATTCTGCTACTCGTGTGGTGAGGCGTCGCCGGCCTGTATGGTGATCTCCATAATATCTGCTCGACGGATGCTGCATTCCGGGTGCGAAGGCTATCTAGCTTCCGTTCGAGACATGCGACAGGATGGTGCAAACGCGGGTCAGACCGACGTTATGGCAGAATTCCCTGATGTGTTCCCGGACGAGCTGCCCGGCATGCCGCCCGATCGAGAGATTGAGTTCACTATCGATACATTCCCCGACACTCCACCGATCTCGAAAGCCCCGTACAGAATGGCCCCTGCAGAGCTAAAAGAACTCAAGGTGCAGTTACAAGAATTGCTCGACAAGGGATTCATCCGACCCAGCGTCTCGCCCTGGGGAGCGCCCATATTGTTTGTCAAGAAGAAGGATGGCTCTATGCGTCTTTGTATCGACTACCGCGAGCTGAATAAAGCCACCGTCCGGAACAAGTACCCCCTGCCCCGCATAGACGATCTGTTTGACCAGCTTCAAGGAGCCACGGTGTTCTCTAAAATTGATCTGCGTTCGGGTTACCATCAACTCAAGATCAAGCCGGACGATGTGCCGAAGTCTGCCTTCCACACTCGATACGGCCATTACGAGTTCCTGGTAATACCGTTCGGCCTAACGAACGCCCCTGCTGCTTTCATGGATTTAATGAATCGGGTGTTCCGACCCTTCCTCGACAAGTTCGTAGTAGTCTTCATCGACGATATACTCGTCTACTCGAAGAATAGGCAGCAACACACTGAGCATCTGCGGACCGTGCTTCAGACCCTTCGAGAAAATCAACTATACGCGAAGCGAAGCAAATGTGAATTCTGGCTTAGCAGTGTCGCATTCCTCGGACACATCATTTCTGCTGAAGGCATTGCGGTCGACCCAAAGAAAGTTGAAGCCGTTGTCGATTGGAAACGGCCAGCATCCGTCGGTGAGATTCGAAGTTTCCTTGGCCTAGCAGGATACTACCGACGCTTCGTGAAAGACTTCACGAAGATCGCATCGCCTCTGACTCGCCTCACCCAGAAAGGAGTCGTATTTGACTGGTCAGACAACTGCGAAGCTTCATTCCAAGAATTAAAGCAACGGCTCATCTCGGCCCCGATACTTGCACTTCCAGAAGGGACTGAGGGTTTCCAGATATTCAACGACGCATCCGGTCAGGGCTTGGGGTGTGTGCTGATGCAGCGGAACAAGGTGATATCTTTTGCTTCCCGACAGCTAAAGCCACACGAGAAAAATTATCCCACGCACGACCTGGAGTTAGCGGCGATTGTGTTTGCGTTGAAATTGTGGCGTCACTACCACTATGGCGTGGCGTGCACAATCTACACCGATCACAAGAGCCTCAAGTATCTATTCACGCAGAGGGAACTGAACTTGCGGCAGAGGCGCTGGCTTGAACTGATCAAGGATTACGACTTGACTATCGACTACACGCCGGGAAAGAGAAATGCTGTGGCGGACGCCTTGAGTCGAAAGTACATTGCCTCGTTATCCATCGACCCCAGACTGCTATATGACCTAGAAGAGATGGGCATCGAGCTCCGAGTCAGATTTCGGAATGTGCAGTTGGCAAAGTTGCAGTTAGAGCCGAGCTTGCTTGATAAGATCAAGACCGCTCAGACGGACGATCCATACTTGAAGAAAGTGCGAGAGCTAATCTCGACGGGCAGGACGACCGACTTTGCGGAAGACGAAACCGGCGTGCTTCGATTGAAGGGTAGGCTATGCGTTCCGGACGATTCAGAACTCAGAAAGGAGATCCTGTTGGAGGCGCACTATGCAAAATACACCTTGCATCCCGGTAGCACGAAGATGTACAAAGACCTCCGCACAAATTTCTGGTGGCACGGGATGAAAAGAGATGTGGCACTTTTCGTATCGCAATGCATGGCCTGTCAGCAGGTGAAAGCTGAGCACCAAAGACCGGACGGGGAGATGCAGAATCTGGCGATCCCAGAATGGAAGTGGCAGCACGTGTGCATGGACTTTATTGTTGGCCTGCCGAAGACGCCGCGGGGAAATGATGCAATCTGGGTCATCGTCGATCGATTAACCAAGTCAGCGCATTTCATTGCCATCAAAGTTACTTGGAGCGTTGATCGCCTGGCGCAGATATATCTTGATGAGATAGTGCGGCTGCACGGAGTTCCAGTATCCATCGTCTCTGATCGGGATTTACGGTTCATGTCGCAATTCTGGAGTAGCCTTCAGTCGGCGCTGGGTACCAAGTTGCAGTTCAGCTCAGTTTACCATCCTCAGACCGACGGCCAAACGGAGCGCGTCAATCAGATTCTCGAAGACATGCTACGACTCTGCGCAATTGACTTCAAATCAAGCTGGGACAATCATCTACCTCTGGCCGAATTTGCATACAACAATAGCTATCAATCCAGCATTCAAATGGCGCCGTATGAAGCCTTGTACGGACGCAAGTGCCGATCACCCATTTGCTGGGACGAAGTCGGAGAGCGGCAGATTCTCGGTCCGGAACTGGTAGAACAGACCGTGTAGAAAATTCGGCTCATTCGGGAAAGATTAAAGACCGCGCAGAGTCGCCAGAAAAGCTATGCAGACGTTCATCGTCGCCCCCTCGAGTTTCAAGTTGGCGATCACGTATTTCTCAAAGTGTCGCCCATGCGGGGAGTTACTCGGTTCGGCACGAAGGGGAAATTGAGTCCGAGATTCGTTGGGCCGTTCAAAATACTTGAACGGGTCACCCCAGTGGCCTATAAAATTGCCTTACCGCCGGCGCTTGAAGGTGTACACAATGTCTTCTATGTCTCTCAATTGCGAAAGTATGTGCACGATCCGAGCCACGTGGTAGATTTTGGCCGGCTGGAGCTAAAGTCCGACTTATCCTACGTCGAAGAGCCAATTCAAATCATAGAACGCAAGGATAAGCTGCTGCGCAATCGAGCGATCCCTCTCGTCCGCGTCCTTTGGAGGAACCATTCAATCGAAGAGTCGACGTGGGAGCTTGAATCGAAAATGAAGGAAAAATTTCCTTCGTTATTCTCGTAGAGGGAGGTTCTATCTTTAAGTTTCGAGGACGAAACTTTTTATTAGTTGGTTATGGTGTAGTGCCCCATCCCTACATCGTGTCCCGTCTTCGTCTACGGGGTGCGCGAGAAAGGAACACTGTCGCTATCGATTCGGTCGGAACTGATAGGTCAGAATCGGCCGAGTCGATCGAACGGGAACGGTTGAATTAAGATCCATTCCACGTTATGGAATAGCTTCTTCGGAACAAAGTCCCATATTCAGCGGGTTGCGCCTCGAGGATTGGCTCTGCAGCTGAGTCGAGAGAGACCTCCTGTTGCTCTGGTTTTCATACCGCACTTGATTTGGCTTTGGCTTTGGTTTTCCTGAATGCATTTTTCGTGAATGTTTTCGATGGGTTTTCATGACGCGTTTTCGAGCTTCGCATTCATATCGAATATCCTTGAATTATACAGTATTCTAATCAGTTGCTTATGCGATTGCAGGTGATCGCGTAGGCGACGTCAGCGCAGCCAACCGGTCGCTCGCTTGAAGCAAGGCTAAGGCGAGTGGCTGACCTCCTTCGTCTCGTCCCTCTACTTTAAAACTCAATATATGAAGTAAATGAATGCTTGTCATAATAGTGTAGAATCAAAGAAATCGTGGCACGATTCTTCACGAAACACTTGCTATCAAACTGCCAATTTTGAAAATAGAAAACGTGTTCCTTACGCAAATCCACTTAGCCTATGCAAAACAATGAATGAATCGATTAACGTTTATCGCAACGATACGGTCAAGTAAGCAAATCAACTAAGTTCAAAGGAAAACGGTCATTGGACAACTTGTCGACAAGGTGTAGTTTCCTCGAACGGTTACCTAGGCCAAGGGACCGATTCGACCCGGAAGAAATGAGTGTATAGCAAGCACCAGCCCTTCATCGGCGCGAGTTATGCGGGAACTTACGCACAGGGCTCGCTACCCGACGCGAAAGGGTCGCCGTCTAACTCAGCTATAAGTCCGAGATGGCTTGACATTGCTAGTGGCCTTCACACCTTTTCACTGCTTAACAAATGCATATGGCACGGGATGATTTTGATAGTTGCTTAATGTTATATAATTTCATATGCTTGCCTCAAAACATGTTAACATGCAAATCGAACATGATGGTTAGAAAGATCATTGAAATAGCTAGCTAACATGTTTACGAAACTTCTTGAATCAAATGCAGAGCTTGGATTTAATTAGCCATTCGCCAGTACATGTGTTTCGTGCTGATCCTCGCTCTTTGCAGGTCCCGCAAACCAGGAAGGACGCGCCAGCTAGCTCGACGGCGTTCGTGACTCTTGAAGCTTCGGCCGTGCGTTGAAGACTTACTCTGCGACTCCACTTTTGAAGGCTCTCGACAGTCCAAGGAAAATGACTCAGCGTCCCTCCCATCCAGGTCAATGGAGTACTTGTGTATATTGAGGGATGTGTGCAATGTATGGAACGGCTATCTCATCGGCACTCTTTTGTAGTCGAGTCATGTTGTAGTCCGTACGGCAATGAGTCTTGTATCGGAGTCTGTAAAAGATGTTCATTATCAATAAAGATCAAGTTTCCTTTACTTATTGTGTGTATCAATTTGACTGCGTACTCTCTTAGATCTCGTGTCTCGGATTACCTTATGACTAGGCCTTGTGCGATCGCAAATTAGGTTCGCACGGTATCACGTCCGGGAGACGACTATCGATTCGACGAAATCGGGGCGTGACACTTACTGTCTGCCTACGGGCTGTAACATGATTGACAGATCCTAGGGTTGATCATGTATGACTAAAACTCTTGCTAGTCCTAACATTTTGTAACGACTAGCTTCATGATCAACTGAATATGTAATATTTGGGACGCCTTACTATTGTATATTTGGTGATCTTACATTTGTAACATTTACTTACTTGCTTGTGATTGAGACACTAGGCTTGTTCATGACCTTAAGAGACTATTGGCTTGTAGTTAAACCCTCATGTATCTAGACAGCCGTGACCGTATGGCGAGATGGAATCCATTTCGTATACGTAGCTGGCTATGTCTGCCCCCGCTCTCCAGTATTCTGGTTCTGGGGCGTGACACTTATGGAAAGATTGAATCAAATCCCACAAATATGGCAACGAAATTAATTCAAATCCCACAAAGATAGCAACGAAATTAATTCAAATCTTATGGAAAGATTGAATTAAATCCCACAAAGATGGCAACGAAATTAATTCAAATCTTATGGAAAGATTGAATTAAATCCCACAAAAAGTGGATTTGAATTAATCGCATTGAATCAGTCTTTCCATAACTGACTTGTAGTCTGCACAGTCAGCTTGGTGCGAGTCCATGAGTCCGAGTCCGAGCCCGAGTCCGAGTCGCTAAGCCCCTTTGGGGCTTAGCTCCAAATGGAATTAATCCAAGAGAATGACAAAAACATTAATGCTTAATCCTTGGAGCCTTATTCTTACCTCCTAGTAAAATCACCCACATGGTTCCCTCCTTAGAGTCACCACCCCATGTGCATCTCTCAACAACACAACCAAGTATATATGTTGAGATAACTCATGGTACATTTCCGATGTGGGACTAAACTTTTACAAGACATGTTGAGAGCAAGCTCTCTCCATGTAAAGAAAGCACCAACAGTACACACCCAAAATTGAGCGTCACAATCCACTATAAGAATTCATTCAAGTGACCACCAAAAGGTGAATTGACTGGAATTTGACCCCAAGCTTATCAGGGGAATTGTCGGTAGGATCCCCCACAAGTCTGGTGACAACAAAAGGGATGTGTTTGGGTGCACCAAAGATACAATCTCTTACACTCTGCGAGGACTGATGCTCGACTCGATAGTGAGTAACATAAAGCCTAACCACCATGCTTATGTTGCAGAGACTTTTGCTAATCAACCCCTGCAGGAGAAGATATCATACCTGACAGGCTCTCTAAGACTACTTGGCTGGACTCAGCGTTAAGTCGTGGAATAATCTAATATAGTGATGCTCTCGAAGTACGAGACAATCTTCAAGGACACCGGTCTGTATTACGCCATCAGAGCCACCTGCTACGGTATGGATGTAAGTCCTCACATGTTCATCGCGTTTACCTTGACGTATAATTGTCGCACCGGGACATTTTTTACGTCCGACGGTGAAATGGGTCTGCTTTACATGAGATGCATGTGATCTCCAAATTATCCTGGCGTAGTGATCCCTACAAAGAATACACTCCCTATAACAAGGAGCTCCTGACTATGGAAAAAGATAGCCCTGAATTGATAAAGGTGTATAAAGAACTGTTGTGCCGCCACCACATCTGTCAAGCAATTACGAAGAAAGGGAAATCTAAGGATCTTCCCCACACACTACCAGCTGGATCAGCTATCTATTCACTGAACACATGGTACCGAACAGGATCCACTTCTCCATTAGCAAGCCTTTGGAACAAAAAGATATTCTGGAGCTAATGAAAGAGCATAGAGAGAAGAATATTGAAGCCGATTATGACGGCCCTACTGAGCTCCCATTCCATAACTTTTTTACCAGGCTATGAATAAGCTGTCGGAAAAAGCCATGATAGTTAGATTTTTTTTATGACATGGCTTCGAGATTGTGTAGTCCTTGGAGGTTTAGGGGCCATCAAGAGGTTAAGCAGAAACCTCATTTTTGCGGCCATGAAGCTTGTCTTCAAGCACAAACTTACTCTACTTCTGGCCATGGTCTGCAGCACTAAAAGAGGGATGTGATACTTTGTTGAAAAGGTGTTGGGACACTCCAGAACTGGTGACTTTGATAGGGTTGAGATGCCCCATCACTATCTGATGGGTTGGCTGAATGCACTACCCAAAATTAATGAACTCGGAGATAGAAAATGGTACACTTGAAGACGTTCGATGCTACCGTAGGATGCCCTGGAACTACAAAGGGATTCCGGTCTGCAGAAAGATTCTAACTCATTCAACGGGAAATGACTTCCTTAGGATAGTTCCTAGATTCCTTGAGAACCAGGGTGGAAATACCTTGAAAGATGAGGGGACGAACTCCTCAATTTTAACAGAAAGAGCGTTCAACTGGTTAATATCAATTCGGCCTTCATACTTGGTGTACTAGAACAGGAATACAATCTTTCTGGAACCATATTTACCGAGACGTTCGTGTGACAGTTTGGTTACAGTCAGCGGTTATTAGGCAATGCAAGCTCAAGCATAGGACATGTTAGCAGTCTACTTGACGGTGCAGGAGAATGGAACTACTTCAGTGCTGTCTGTATGAGGGCGTGGTTCATGCTGCCAGAGAAGAAATCTGAGCACCATATGTTGTTCGTTGCAGCCAAAGTTTACTGCTAAGTTAATTCCACTTCGACCTCATATAATCGAGAGAAGAGCTTCATCATGGGCACTAAATTGAAGCCTTTTGTTGACGATATTGCAAGTGCCCAAAGACTTCTACCGAAGGTAAGAAGATTGATACTACGCCGACACTTGAATGTGAGCCGGAGGTTGAAGGTCTTAAACGCAAAGCTTTGTCAGTAAAAAGCCCTCAACAACCCAAAAAGAAAAAGGACAGTACAATGGGACATCATAGAAGTGAGGTCAAGCGCTACCCCAAAGAAGAGACCCGCCAAGAAGTCCTCAGTGAAAGACGAAGAGGCAGAGATTATGGCCTTGACCATTCCGGAGGTAATGCAATAGACATATATGTGAAATCTCTTTGTTTTTTAACTGCATGTCGTCAAAATATGCAGAAGTCCGAAGTGGTGGCAAAGCGAACCAGGGGGGCAAAAATTAAGGCACATTCCCCAATCAACGAGGACATACAAATATTTGACTCATCTCCTGGGTCGACACTAAAAGAAACGCTGATCTTGACGGTTGAGACAACGTCGCTGATGTCGATGTGCAAGGTGGTGACAACATAATGGTCAACCCTGAAACTTCTTTCCCCAAAATATTTTATTAGATAGTATGTCTGAAAGGGGGACGACTACTGATGAACTGGCAACTACATCGGTTATGTTGTTCTTAAACTTCACAAGAGATGAAATCTTTGTCTTCAATTTTTTATACTTCTTGTGAGGATTGCAATGAATCAGCTCGATTTTGTAGGGGTGTCAAGTAAAGAGTTTGTTGAGATTCCTGACGAGGGAGAGGAGATTGCCGAAGAATCTGGGGCTGCACCTGGTCTATTACGACTGTGTTTCGGAACTTTTGTGGGAAGGGTACATAAGAAAAATTTGAGGAAAAAAAAATGGAGGAGGGTAAAATGAAGGTAAAGTTAAATTTTTCTTCATTTGTTTGGATGGACAAAAAATAATTTTTTATTTGTTTAGGGATAGAGATACAATTACTATTTAGTCGTATTCTCAAATGATAATTTATTATTAACTTTATGAGGGATGATGGAGTAAATTTACTCAAATTTCTCTCATCTCTCTCCATTTTTCTTCCACTTTTGGAAGAAAATTTTTTAGTGCGATTCACCTACTTTTTCCTCTCAAATTTTTCTTTTTCATTATTTCTCTTCTTTTCCAAACACTATCACTTATAATTTTTCTTTCTTTTCTTTCCAACTTTTTTCTTCCTCCCATTTTTTCTCCTTCCCAAACAGTACCTTAGGTATTGTTTGGGAAGAGAGAAAAATGGGGGGAAGGAAAATTTTGAGGAAAAAATGGAAAGAAAATTAAAAGTAGTGGTGTTTGAAAAGATGGAGGAAAATTGAGGAAGAGGAATGTGGGAGAAAAATTCATGTGGGTCCCATTCAAAAATTTTCCTTCCAAAAGTGGGAGGAAAATGGAGAGAGATGAGAGGATTGCAAAATAAATTACCCAACTACCCTTCAATAAATTAGTTATTAATTATGATTTGAAAAAATCAAGGACTAAATGGTAATTATATCTTTCTCCATAATAAATAAAATATTATTTTAAAAAAAAAAAATTTCCTACTTTTTGTTTATGCAAACAAGTGAAGGAAAAATTAATTTTACCTTCATTTTACTCTTCTTCATTTTTCTTTTCCTCAAATTTTCCTCTCCCTCTCCTTCTAGGCTGCCAAACACAGCGTTAGAGACCAAAGTTGAAGAACCTTCTGCCAGCGAACCGATGCAGGTTGCTAGCAAGAAAATAACTGAAAAGGATCTGGCCATTGAACAAGATGCAGTGACCAGTCAGATAAATAAGGAGCAGGCAATCGCCACGGCTCCATCTTCTATCACAGTTATAATACTTCTCTTATGAAAAATTTAACTTTTTTGTTTTTGAGCTCCGTCCTAACAAAGTATACTTTTATGACAGATGTTTCTATTGCAACCCAGCTCCTAAGAGCATCTCCAACCCTATTGTCTTGTTAAGAGCATCTCCAACCCTATTGTGACTTTGGAAAAAAGTTGTTGCCACATAGGAATGACAAAATTTTATTCAAAAGTTCTTCTCCAATGAAATTGTCAAGTCAATTGTGAAGCTTATGTGGCAAAAATTAAAGAAGACATTGTAAAGTTGATTGTCTTGTTCTATACAATGCACTTGACAATGTCTTCTCTTCCATGTCATCAATTATGAATAAAAAATATTAGAAAAAAAAAGATGAGTAGTTGTCTTAAAAGTTGCCTTGGAAGTTGAAAAAAATACTTTTTATTATCTCCTCAATACTTTTGCATTGGAAAGAGTTTTTCTATCTCATTGTCTTTTGAAATATAATTTTGTCACATAAGAGCATCTCCAACCCTATTGTCTTATTTTGTGTTGTGAATCCTATGTGGCATGAGGCACAAGACAATGTCTTGTATATGTGGCAAGATTATATTCACAAATGACAATGAGTTTAAAAAGTCATCTCCAATGCAAAAGTATTGAGAAGGCAATATAAAGTAATTTTTTACAACTTCCAAGACAACTTTTACTCTTATACTTCTTTTTATAAATATTTTTATTCACAAATGATGATGTGGACATAAAGACATTGTGAAGTGCATTGTCTAGATCTAGACAACCAACTTCACATTGTCTTTGCCATGTCATTGTCATGTCAACTCCACACTTCATTTCACATATGCATTGGAGAAGTACTTTTGGGAAAAAATGGTTGTCATTCCTATGTGGCAACCATTTTTTTCAAACTCACAATAGGGTTGGAGATGCTCTAAACAAGACATTGTCTTATGGCTCATGCCACATAGGAGCCACCTAAGACTCACAACACTTAACAAGACAATAGGGTTGGAGATGCTCCAATGGTGATTTCTAAAATTGAGTTCTTATCCTACTTGGCATTGTACTTTAAGAAGATTTCTATCCTAGTTGGAAGAGTTTCTACATAGAAATTGTAGACATACAAAAATGTTCTCCAATGGTTCTCCATTTCTATCCTATGTGTCACATAGTAAAATGACCAATTTAATGGTGTGGGGCCCAATAATAATTGTCATGAGAGATAGGAGAATTTCTATGAGAGTTTCTACATGTAGAAACCCTCCTAGAAAGTTTCCATCCTACATCATTGCCACCTAGGATAGAAATGGTGATAGAAATCACCATTGGAAGAAGTTTTTTCTAAAATGAATTTCTTCCATAGAAATAGGGAAGATAGAAACCCCCATTGGAGATGGTCTAAGTGTTGTGAGTCTTAGGTGGCTTCTATGTGGCATGAGCCACAAGACAATATCCTGTTTATGTGGCAAAATTATATCTCAAAAGACAATGAGATAGAAAAACTCTCTCCAATGCAAAAGTATTGAGAAGACAATAAATTTTTTTTTTCCAACTTCCAAGGCAACTTTTAAGACAACTGCTCATCTTCTTTCTTTTTTTCTAATATTTTTTATTCATAATTGATGACATGGATGAGAAGATATTGTCAAGTGCATTGTCTAGAACAAGACAATCAACTTCACAATGTCTTTTTTAATTTTTGTCACATAAGTTTTACAATTGACTTGACAATTGTATTGAAGAACTTTTAAATAAAATTTTGTCATTCCTATGTGATATTAACTTTTTTTTCGAAAGTTACAATAGGGTTGGAGATGCTCTAACTTCATCTGTGGCCAGGACCCTGTCATCTCTGACACCAATGATGTCGTCAACATTGGCCCAATGGATGAAGTGGTGAAGATCCATGTACAAGCCTTCTTTGTTATATTAAAGAAGGGGATCCCGGGCGTTGTTGAAAAGATTGTGTCATTTGCTCGAATCGAGAAGCCCGTTTCACGTCTAATTAAAGCACTTAGGAGGCGTTTGGTATGCGGAATACTATATAGCCGAGAATTCTATATTTCCGGGAATCAAATTTCAAGGAATTAAATTTCCGGGAAAATTACATTCCCATGTTCGGTGACAATATAAATATTCCCGAGAAAAAAATAAAAAATAATAATAACGAAAAAAAATGAACAAATATAAAAAAAACCGGTAAAAAGGATAAAAAATCGGTAAAAACGAAAAAAATGGTAAAAACGACAAAAAATCGGTAAAAACGACAAAATAACAAAAAACGACAAAAACGATGAAAAACGACGAAAAATCGGTTAAAACGACAAAAATGACCAAAAACCGACAAAAAATGTATAAACGAAAAAAAATAACAAAAAAAGAGTAAAAACGACAAAAATAATCAAAATACGACAAAAACGACATAAAATCGGTAAAAATGACAAAAAAAACCAAAATGCGACAAAAACGACAAAAAAAACAAAAAAAAATCGGTTAAAACGACAAAAAATCGGTTAAAAACGATAAAAAAAGGGGTTAAAAATAACAAAAATCGGTTAAAACGACAAAAAAAATCAAAAAGCGACAAAAACGAAAAATAATCGATAAAAACGACAAAAAAGGACACAAAATCGGTTAAAACGACAAAAATCGGTTAAAATGACAAAAAAATAACCAAAAAGCGACAAAAACGACAAAAAACGGTAAAAGCGAAAAAATGATAAAAACGACATAAAATCAGTAAAAATGACCAAAAAGCGAAAAAAAAAAAACGAAAAAAAAACGACTAAAAAATCGGTAAAAACCTACAAAAACGACAAAAAATCACAAAAAAAGCGACAAAAAGGACAAAAATTGGATAAAAATGACAAAAAATAATCAAAAAGTGACAAAAAAAGACAAAAAAATGGGTAAAACGACAAAAAATTGCTTAAAACGACAAAAATGGGTAAAGACGACAAAAAATGACAAAAACGACAAAAAATAATCAAAAAAAGACAAAAAATGGGTAAAAAACGACAAAAAATTGTTTAAAACGACAAAAAATTGGTAAAAACGACAAAAAATGACAAAAAAAACGATAAAAACGACAAAAAATAATCAAAAAGTGACAAAAAAGACAAAAAAGGGTAAAAACGGCAAAAAATTGCTTAAAACGACAAAAAATTGGTAAACACGACAAAAAAGACAAAAAAAAACGATAAAAACGACAAAAAAAGAAAAAAAATGTTCAAAACTAATCAAAATTGATCAAAAAAGAAGAAAAAAAATTTAGACAATTTTTTTTTCCCGGGCAAAAAAAAAATACCCACCTATTCTCAAGGGATAGAATTCCCATGTTTTGTGGGTAAACTATTTACCCGGGTATTTATAATTTCCGTGAATAAATTTTTTATAAGCCAAACAAACGTGATAATAGATTTCCATCTTAAATTTTTCCGGGAATAAAAAAAAATACCGCGTACCAAACGCTCCCTTGAAGTTTTCCTGGTAATAAATATGTAGCTGGGGAACTCAAGTTGATACTGGAGGAGCTAGGGCAGCGCGTAATTGAGCTCGGATTATCACAAGGATGAAACATTAGGGCCATCGTCCTAGACTAGCACGCCAAATTTACTGCTACTATTTTGAAGGAGGAATCCATTTACAAAAAACGGATGCGAGTAAACCAAGCTGAATGACAAATATGAACATTTAAATGTCATTGTTGGGTTAAACTGCGTTACAATACAAGAGAACCTGGCCAAGCAAATGGCACAAGTCACTGAACAAATCAAACGACTCCAGCAAAACTGTAGACTAATTGTTGGAATTATTAATTCTATTTATTGTTCATAAGGATGAAAAGGAAAGAGAAGGAACTTTAGTCCCACATTGAAAAAAGAGAAAGGTTTGAGGGTGCTTAAATAGGTATGTGCACTCATGAGGAGTGTGCAACAACCAAAGAGTTGCTAGTGGGTGACCATTGGTTGTTGTTTTATCTTCTTCATGAAAATGTAGCCGGGGTTGTCGGCTCCGGCTCGGACTCGGACGTAGAGGCGATAGAATCTCAGTATTCATTCTCTCTTTCTTTCCTCCGGCAGAAGGCTGTCTTATCCTGGGTGTTCTGGCGTGCTGACTCCAAGACGTTACCGGAGTGCCCGAAACACTTTAAGAAAAGTGCTGCTAAATGCACGATTCAAGCATCGATGACATTTTCAACTTCGCAGAACTCAAAAGTGAAGTAAAAGCAATTTCTAACAATCTTAAAGTGTTTGAACTTTAATGGCGTTCGAGGCTGCAATTTCGAGCATCAAAGTCATGAATCAGGATCTAGTTAAACTGGATCGCTTCGACGGGACAAACTTCACACGCTGGCAGGACAAGATGATCTTCCTCTTGACGGCGCTGAAAATCTACTACGTCCTCGACCCAAATCTGCCACCTGTTCCAGAACCCACACTAGCAGATTCTGATGCAGTCAAGGCAGAACGCAAAAAGCGCAAAGAGGACGAACTGCTGTGCCGTGGTCACATTCTGAACACCCTGTCGGACAGAATGTACGACCTCTATACAGAAAATCCTTCGACGATTGACATCTGGAAGGCTCTGGATTTCAAATTCAGAGCAGAAGAAGAAGGTACAAAGAAATTTCTTATATCAAAGTATTTTGATTTCAAAATGATTGATACAAAGTATATACTCGCCCAAGTACACGAACTACAAGTTCTAGTCAATAAGCTCAGGACAGTAAAGATAGAACTTTCGGAACCATTCCAAGTTGGTGCTATAATTACTAAATTGCCAGCATCTTGGAATAGTTATCGGAAGAAACTACTTCACAGCTTTGAGGATTTCTCACTAGAACAGATTCAAAAACACCTTCGAATCGAAGAGGAATCGAAGAAAAGACAGAAATCCGAGAACAACGGAGTTTCTAAAACTAACGCGGTGAGTGCGAAAGACAAGAGGCCTGTAGGAAAGAAGAACTTTCTCGGTCCTAAGAAGGACCAACAAAAGTTCAAGAACTCCAGCACCGCCAAAGGACCCAAGACCGGCTGTTTTGTATGTGGTAAAGCAGGACATTATGCCAGAGACTGTCGGGTTCGAAAGACCCAAAACAGCGAGATAAATCTCACTGAGACAGATGACATAATAGCTATGGTGAGCAAACTCATGACGGTCAAAGGGAAGGCTCTAGGATGGTGGTACGATACATGTGCTACTGTTCATGTTTCATACGACAAAGCAGCATTCAAGACCTATTCTGAAGTCAATGATGGACAAGAAGTTCAGATGAAAAATGAAGGACACTCAACGGTCGTGGGAATAGGTGATGTGGAAATCCAATTCACTTCCGGGAAGAAAGTTACTCTGACTAACGTACTTCGCGTCCCGGATATGAGTAGGAACCTCGTCAGTGGAGTCTTGTCGGGTAAACCAGGAATAAAATCTGTCTTTGAGTCGGACAAATTAATTTTGACCCGTAATGGTGTGTTTGTTGGAAAGGGATATACCGATGAGGGTATGATCAAACTTTGTATCATTGAAAATAATATCAATAAAGTTTCTACTTCTGCTTACATGATTGAGTCCTCTACTTTATGGCATAGTAGATTAGCGCATATAGGTATTAGCATTATGAAAAGATTAATTAAATCTAGATTAATTTCATGCAATTCTGAAGACTTAGATAAGTGTGAAATTTGTGCAAAATTCAAAATGATTAAAAAAAACCTTTTCACAGTGTAGAACGTAATACCAACCTACTAGATTTAGTTCACTCTGATTTATGTGAATTTAATGGCACATTATCTCGAGGAGGCAATAAATACTTTATTACCTTCATTGATGATTGTTCTAGATTTACATATGTATATTTATTAAAGCATAAAGATGAAGCCTTTAATGCTTTTAAAATATATAAATTAGAGGTTGAAAATCAACTTGGTAGAAACATTAAAATACTTAGAAGTGATAGAGGTGGTGAATACTTTTCTTTTGAATTTAATACCTTCTGTGAAGAGAACGACATTATTTACGAATGTTCTGCACCACGGACACCACAACAGAACGGACTAGCCGAAAGAAAAAATAGAACATATCAAGAAATGATAAATGCAATGCTAATGCATTCTGAATTATCATTTAGTTTGTGGGGAGAAGCTTTACTTACTGCATGTCATATAATGAACCGAATTCCTTTGAAGAAAACTGGTATTTCACCATATGAGATATGGAAAGGCCGTAAGCCTAATATCAGTTATTTTAGAGTGTGGGGGTGCATAGCTTATTACAAAAACATGGATCCTAAAAGGACCAAATTAGGTCCTCGTGGAATCAAAAGTGCTTTTGTAGGTTATGCTGCCAATAGTAAGGCATATAGACTTTTAAACTTAGAGTCTAACATTATTGTCGAATCCAGAGATGTGGAATTTTTCAAGAGCCTTATTACTAAGAAAAAGGATTCTGAGATTCCTGCTAATGAAGAGTCTCGTGAGGAGAGCTCTTCACGGTTAGTTGAAAAATAACCCGAGCTTCGGATCAGCAAGAGAGTTCGAAAGGCTAAGGATCTAGGATCTGACGAAATAGATTCTCAACTAATTTCTTTTTTACTTAGTAGAAGGAAATGCAGAGAAATTTATTTTTAAGATTCCTATCATTCTTCAGGCGGAAGATGATCCTAAAACCTTTAAGGAAGCAATAGCTTTGCGGGACTCATCTTTTTGGAAAGATGCTATCCAAGATGAGATGGATTCGATAATATCTAACCACACTTGGAAAATTGTCGATCTGCCCAAAGGGTCAAGACCTATTGGATGTAAGTGGGTGTTCAGGAGAAAGTATCTTAGTGATGGTACTTTAAACACCTACAAGGCCAGACTAGTAGCCAAAGAATTTCGACAAAGAGAAGGAATTGATTATTTTGACACATATGCACCAGTAGCAAGAACGACTATAATTAGAATATTATTTGCGTTAGCTTCATTGCATCATCTTAATGTTCATCAGATAGATGTCAAAACGGCATTCTTAAATGGAGATCTCGATGAGAAGATTTATATGGAGCAACCGGAAGGGTTCGTGCTCCCGGGAAATGAACAAAAGGTATGCAAACTTGTTAAATTCTTGTACGAATTAAAACAAGCACCAAAGCAGTGGCATCAGAAATTTGACTCAGTCATAATTTCTAATAGCTTTGTTCATAATGTTTGTGATAAGTGTTTATGCACTAAAGTATATAGAAATATCGTGATATTTCTTTGTCTCTACGTTGATGATATGTTGATCATTAGCAACGAGATGAGTGGAATTACAGAAACGAAGAGGTTTCTAACTTCCACATTCAAGATGAAAGATCTTGGAATAGTTGACACTATTTTGGGGATCAAAGTAATACAAAAAAGTGGGGGTTTTGAACTTACGCAGTCGCACTATGTTGAGAAAGTGCTAGACAAGTTCAAACACCTAAAGTTCAGAGAAGTAAACACTCCATTTGATCCAAGTGTTAAACTAGAAAAGAATTCTGGAAGAGCCGTCGCTCAATTAGAATACGCAAGTGCTATTGGATGTCTTATATATTTGATGCAATGCACAAGACCTGATATAGCATTTGCAATTAGTAAAATGAGTAGATTTATTAGCATCCCTAATAATGAGCATTGGAGGGCTATCGGAAGAATTTTTGGTTATCTTTTGAAAACCATGAATCTTGGATTACAATATGGTAGATTTCCTGCCATATTAGAAGGATATACCGACGCTAGTTGGATATCAAGTGTCGGGGATAACAAATCTACGACAGGTTGGGTATTTACGCTTGCCGGAGGGGCAGTTTTTTGGAAGATCAAGAAACAAATGTGCATTACCCATTCGACCATGGAGTCAGAGTTTGTGGCTCTAGCTTCTGCAGGAGAAGAAGCTGAGTGGTTGTGGGATCTTCTATTAGAAGTACCGCTGGCTAAGGACAATGTATCAAAAGTGTCAATACATTGCGATAGTCAAGCTTCTCTAGCAAGAGCCTACAACGAAGTTTATAATGGAAAGTCTAGACATATAAGTCTAAGACATGCCTACGTAAGAAAATTGATCAAAGATGGAATCATTTGTCTTACGTATGTGCGTACCAGCTATAACTTAGCTGATCCCTTTACTAAACCACTAGCTAGGGATTTAGTAAAATCTACCTCGAGAGGTATAGAATTGAAACTCCTTGAGTAAGAGTTCCAACAACAGTGGCAACCCAATCTAATGTTAAGAAAACCTTAACCTTAGATTCAATAGGTAACAACAAACTTTTGATTTGGATGTATACGACATGATAATGTCGACTGTTGCAATTTGAGGGTTAAGTTTATAAAACTCTTAATAAAGTTCAGTAATGTTGACATGTATTTGTAAAGCAACAGAGATACTGAAAGAACTTCACCTATGTGAATTTAGAGATGGTGCCATCTCAATAAGATCTAGAGTTTATCTTATAAAAATTCACGAGACAGGATCAGCACATGGCCATTAATAGTGCTAAGCGAGAGATGTAGGCGAAGAACTACAAAAGAATGTGTGTAAGGTAACACCGATTTTATCACAAGGAATAACTGGTTCAAAGCCCAGCTACCAGAGATTCTGATAAAATCTTGTGTTGCATCTACTAAGGTTAGGTTCAAATCGAAAGATACCTAACTGTATTAACATTCTTTAAGTGATGTATTCTAGAATTCCTTTCCATCATTTATGAACAAGTGGAAGATTGTTGGAATTATTAATTCCATTTATTGTTCATAAGGATGAAAAGGAAAGAGAAGGGACTTTAGTCCCACATCGGAAAGAGAGAAAGGTTTGAGGGTGCTTAAATAGGTATGTGCACTCATGAGGAGTGTGCAACAACCAAAGAGTTGCTAGTGGGTGACCATTGGTTGTTGTTTTATCTTCTTCATGAAAATGGAGTCGGATCCGGCTCCGGCTCCGGCTCGGGCTCGGGCACGGGCACGGGCTCGGGCTCGGGCTCGGGCGTAGAGGCGATAGTGGCGCATTGTAGACGCACTTGTGCACTTAGGCAACGTGGCATCGGGCGAGCGGCGTAGGCTCGGGCCTCGGGCTCCTCGCGGCAATTCTCGCCCCGAGAATTCTAATTTTTGCAGCGGCCCAGACAGATGAAAGGGTGAATGAACCTGCGAACAGGTGAATGAATGTCGTTTCGGAAGGGTCGCGACTTCACGAAACAACACGAATCCATCTATATAACTACATATCTCTGAGTCTAAAACACACAAAATCTCAGTATTCATTCTCTCTTTCTTTTCTCTTTCAAAGTTTTCCAGAAAGGTGTTCTTCCCTACGCCGGTGTCTCACAACGTCTGGTGAACCTCCGGCAGAAGGCTGTCTTATCCTGGGTGTTCTGGCGTGCTGACTCCAAGACGTTACCGGAGTGCCCGAAACACTTTAAGGAAAGTGCTGCTAAATGTACGATTCAAGCCTTGACGATATTTTCAACTTCGCAGAACTCAAAAGTAAAGTACAAGCAATTTATAACACTAATATGCGTAGAAGCATGGAAAAATCAAGACCATGTGCCTCAGAAGCCATGCGCATGAAAAACTGTACGCATCAAAACTCACGCGCATAGGCACATCTCCCACAAAAGCATCTAGTCCCTGCTGCGCCAAAACTCCATGCGCCTAAGGCCCCAACCGTCACCTTAGCATGTAATGCTACACTGACGACTGTGTCAAACATCAACTGTCACATGAAACATGGTGCAGCATGCGCTTCGAAGTATATACAAACAACAGACAGAACATTATCATTATGACTCTACGGGGCTACAGTATCATGCGCTCATCGCACATACGTGCATTGCACATGCACGCATAGAAGTTATTCCAGACAAAAAATGCTTTGAAGTTTGACCTGACAGCATATGTGAGCGCTTACGTCAGAAAAATCATGACTACTTTTGTCGGTTACAGCTGTGTAGTGCCACGTGGTTTGATCTGACCAACTCTCGCATGCGTCCTTGAAGCCATGCGCTAAGTCCCTCCATGCACTGACTAACCATGCGCGTCATGCTCATGCGTGACAAAATCTATGCTCACATCGTTTATTTGTGCATGAATGGATTTTTCTAAATTTTGCTAGAAGGAGCCTTCCTTCATTTTAAACACGAAAAGTTTTTGCGTAAAATTGAGAGAGCCAAATTGTTGTTCTTCTTGCTGTTGAGCACATACTTGTAATCCTCTTTCGCCTCATCAGATCATCAACCGAGTAAAACAATCGGTAGTAGTATTCGATCTCCATCGTCACACTTTTCCAGAATCAATAATTGTGCTTAGATCTTCTGTTTAGGAGTTTTCTTGACTTCTTCCTCGTTTGTAATACAAAAATTTCGTATAACTTTTGTTCATGGCAAAAAAACTAGCAATTCATCTGGAGAATTCCTTCTCCTCTGATGGAAAGGTAGTGAAGCAAACGTACGACAACTTGCTCGGATCCTCTCAAAGGATGTTGGTCGAACATTTTGACCAATAAGCCTTTGAGGATCTGCACTCTGAGTCCTTCGAAAAGGCTAGTAGAGCCAAAGAAGACTCGTCATACTTTGGTGGCTAAGGCCTCTGTGTCTTGCCCAAGTACTGAAGACCATCTGCTTCCAGAAGTTGTGTCTGAAAGTATGCATCATGCGTCTACGCATCTCATTGCAAATGCACATAAAACCTAGCTTTCTGGTTTGTTAAAAGATCTAAGGCTGACTCCCAGTTCATGTGCCCCCAAACAAAAGCGCGACAGAAGAAGAAAGTCTCATCTGTAAAGATGAGCAAGAAGCCTTATACACATGGACAGGGGACTATTTTTGATAGAATCTCTGGCCGTGCCAACTCCTCTGTCACTACCACTTTTCCAAATAGGAATAGTTTTGTCAATTCATATTATAGATTATTGTGCATATTTATTTATTTATTATGCGTTAGTTATTATGGTTAGTAGGCTAGCCTATTGTTAGACTTGTGTTAGAGGACCAATTAGACTAGACATGACACTAGAGCCCAACAATTAGAATGACATGACACTTGGACCAACACATTGGACTAGGCCCAACTAGACCCAATTAGTCATGTCATTATTAAATAGAGATTAGACTATTTACCAAAATATGATTAGAAACTTCCATACATTAATTAGCTTTCATGACAAGCTTAGAGGGGCATTTAGACTTTTTACATTGGCATGGAATATCCTAGCATGTGGCCGGCCATAAGGGGGAGGACATCCATTTTTCTTTTTCTTTTTTAATTTTGTGCCATTTCACCCCAATTTGGTGTTCTTTCCCAAATTGATTCATCCCTTCACCAATTCCTCTTAATTACACTCCATTTCTCTTCCACTTCTCTTCATTCTCATCACTTGAAGGAGCCTAGGAGCTTGGTGGCTAAAAGCACTATAAGAGGAGGTCAATTGCTAGGAGTTCATGTCCGGATTGTGTCCATTTGACTTTGCATTGGGAATCTATCTCCCAATAGGTACACATATCAATTTAATCTCTAATTAGGCTCTATTTGTGCAATTAGACCTTTAGGAATTCACCCACAGACTAGGACTATCTATAGAATGAAGAATTAGGTTCTAATAACTCTCTATGTGAAAGTAATATGGAGATTTGTGCCAATTTGGGGGGGAATTCCGAGAGTGTTGCACCAAGTATTTGTCATTTGGTAATCTAGATCTATTTAGGCTAGATTTGATTGTGTGTGTCTAGATCCGTGTCTACAATTAGATACGAGTATGCCATATCATGATACGGTAGGACACGGAGTCATTTTGCGGGTTTTTTCCTCCGACACTTGTGGCACACATGTCCAGTTCTTCATGACATATTGCACTAGCCACAGATTTTTCTAATTAGGTTCTAATTTATGTTTTATGCATGCTCATGTGATTTAGTTAAGTTCGAACAATGTTTGGTATAGGTACCTTGGACGTATCACTAGAGTGTTGTAGACTAGTGCGATACGGGGGTGATGCACACCATGTGTTTGGGTTTTGGCATTCATATGAGTTTCATGTGTATTATTATGTCCTATGTGTATATAAATATATATGAATATATATAGGTGTGTGCCTATACATAGGGAGATATCTATATGTGTATATAGATAAGGGTGTGTCATTAGTTAGTGTCTTGTGTATATGTAGGAAGATATCTAGTAGTGCATAGTGTATACCTACATATGTATGTGTGTACTAGGAATGTGTGAGAGAGTACCTATATTTCATAGGTGATAATGTGTGTATCTGTTGGTGTAGGGGGGAATATAGTATTTGTTAACCTTTGTGAGTGTGTGTATATATGATACATATATGAGGGTGTATGTGGTGTGTGTGTGTGGGGGGGGGTCAGTTTGAAGAGGGACGATCTGTATCAGTGGGAACTACTGTTAATAGCAGTGATTAGGAGTAGAGCAACAACAGTAGCTAGGAAAGGGAAAGGGAAGTGCAGGGTATAGTGACAGCAGCATTTTGAAGGGGAAGCCTAGCAGTGAACAGGGAGCTGTAGCAGTAGAAGTATGGAGGAGCTAGTGCAACAGTAAAGAAAGAGGGGGAATGTTGAGTGCACAACAGCAGTAGAAGAGGAGTAAGCGGCATCAGTAGCATGGGATGCTAAGTACAGTAGCAGAACTTGAAGTTAGGAGTAGCTACAATAGTAGCATATTATTGTTTGCAACATCTAGGTGAGTGAGGTGACTGCAGGGCAATTTAGCAGTAGTAGAGGACCAAGAATAGGAAGGGCAGCAGTTCAATAGGTTGTGTGTGTGTGTGAGTGTATTGAGAGTTCACTTGTGTATTAGTATGCGTGGGTAATGGTTAGCTAAGTAACATAGGCATAGGTAATGAGAGTATGCTAGACATATATGAGTTGGTATGTCTAGATAATAGGTATGACACATAGGCATGGATAATAGATAGAACACCTAGGTAATGGGAGATACCTATGTGATGTAGGATAGGTAAGGGTAAGGTATAGTTAATGTATATAGGTAATGGGGTAATGGTTAAGGTATTGCACTCGTTCCCTTATATCGGGTGCGAGTTATGACACGTTTTTAATGGTAGCCCATACAGGTCTTCGAGGTCATAATTAGTGCGATGTCGTAGTGGTACTCAGACTTAGAGTAATATTACGAGCCTGCTATATGATATAGGATATAGCCTATAGGTTGAGAGATACTCAATCAAAATTAGAAAAAACTTCTAATCTATTATTCCAGTGCAATTGTCCTTCCTTTAATATTTGATTCTTTGAATTGTAATTATCCTTATTTGAATATATTTTTATCTTGTACTATATTGACTTCTTTCTTTTGATCCGTCTTCAGGATGTTGCCTAAGATGAGTTCGCAGCATTCAGGACCAGCAGCCTCTGAGAGATATGTGACTTTTCATGGGCCTGCTCCATTCACTTCTCTGGAGATTGGAGTATCAGCTACCTTCGGGGGTCCTCCTCCTCAAGTTCAGAGGACTATCCCAGAGGTTGTTGTGGGTGTTCCTCCTCTAGTGCAGCAGACTATTCCATATGTTCCTGCGGATCTTTCTCCTCCATATCCAGTACCTACTGATACGGCACAAATATTTGCCATATTCAGGAAGATACTAGAGGGCCAGAGGGCTCAGCCCGAGGCACATCAGAGGCAGGTAGACATGATGCGGCAGGGCATCGAGAGCGCCCACCAGCTTGCCTTGGCTGCAGTAGAGTGGGGAGCTCCATCTAAATAGCAGGTTGCCCAGCTTAAGCCGGGTAACATCCGGGACTTCAAGAAGTTGGGACCTTGAGAATTTGTAAGCCCCCTAAATTATTTATTTATTTATTTATTTTTCTCTGTTATTCTTATTTTTATTTAATATAACTTAGATTATTACTTAATTATTAAATAGCCTACATTTAAATTATGTTTTTTTTATTTTATAAATTTTAAAAGTAGCAAGTAAATTGCTAAACTATATATATTGTAGCTACCTTGTAAAAAATATAACAATAATAATTATAAACGTATATATTTAATTATTTAAAAAGTATTTGGATTTCTTTGAGTTTTAGTAATTATTAGATTTGTACCGACATATGCATATATGTGTATAAAAACATATATATACATACATATATTTTACAAAGATAAACAAGTATTATGGCTACAATATATTACCTATACAATGGGTTTATACTATATATATTAAAATTTTGTATAACCTTTAGAGTATTAATTTTAGTATACTTATATACATATATAAGTTTATGAAGAAGAGATTAACTCACGAGATATTGAAACCCATATCTTGTGAGATCTTATCCTCCTATAACCCTCGATAGGGAATTCCCCACAGAATACTTCTCCAAATCTTTTAAAAATATTGATTCAAATGATTAGCCATATCCAACTTTGAATCGATAAGCTTTGAATCCCTGCAAATATGATTCTATCAAGATCGATTAAATTCAAATTTAATTTGAATTCCCCAAATCGAACAAATATATGTAAACATACTATTAATTTTTTGCCAACTCATGCCAAAACCCAACTGTGTGATCCCTACATGCCCCAGCCTCCTCCATACGCCGCCTGGGACCGCTGTACCATCGTGCGTCGCCGGTTGACCGCCGGCTGACGACCCAACTCGTAGAAGCCGCAGCGGCTGTCTCTGCGAGGTACGCTACTTCGTAGTCATATATCTTTCCCTATTTTCGATCAAATTTTGATCTGTAAAATCCTATTAATAGCCTACATGACCGACTAGAAGATCCCTCTATTAGTTTTAGTGATAATACACATAATTTTTTGAAATATTTCTCTAAAATTCACGAAAAGTCACAGAACACGGTTGACAGTTTCAATATATTTTTCTCAACTTGGAAGGGTGATAACTGCAACGTTTTAGAGAAATTTCAAAATCTAATTAATCATGTTCGAAGACAACATATAGGAATTTAGAACCTAATTTGTAGTTTCGAATTTCATTAATTGTGTACAGAGAAATTAGTTCTTCAAATAAAAAAAATACGTTTTAAACTAATAAAAATTTCAAAAAAATTATCGATACGGTGTGCGCCCAGACAAACCGGGCGAATTGATCACAACCTATGAACATCGAAAGACGCGTACGGATGTTGCGAACGTGTAAGATTCGACGAAACTCGAATTTATTGTGTGTGCGTGACGAAATCGAGACGTATTGGTCGAGGTACCCCGTATCGGCCCCTTTGCAAACTAGTCAATAATTTATTGTATATTCGTCATCTCGAGACAAACTTGCACCATCAGGACGTCTCATTTTCTTGGTCCTGTGAGCCAAATTTGGTCCGATTCTGAGAAGGTCGACCTGAACGCTATTTTGGCGGGCCCGCGATCCGATCCAATTGGCAAATTTGTGCACGGCCCATCGGAATCCAACTTTGGACATATGGTTGGATTCATATCGTCAAACCGAACCTATAGACATATAGTTTGATGATTTTAGAGACTGTAGGTACTGGCACATTTTTTGGTGCAAAGCGGGTCCAACGGCGGACACTATTATGGCCCAAAATTATCGTTTTGCCCCTGTATCCAAAATTGGACTTATGGATCGTCAAACTTAGATATTTCTTTTATGAGAAGAATGTTAGTGATGTCTGTTGCAGCATCCGGAGGAGTTTTTAGAAGTTCAGCTTTCGTGGCTTACTGATTAGACTATTTGCTTATTTGGACGTGAACGATTCTGCACCACCCTTAGGCAAGTATACCTTGCCTTCTTTATAGTATTTTACATGCTTAAATTCTTTTATCTCACATCGCATGATTATCAGTAGTTATTTCTTTTTGTTTTATATTAATATATTTTCTTCGATGATATGTTTAGTTGGCAACTTGTCTTTGTGTTAGTTCATATATGTTGATTGGTACCTGCGTCGTACACGAGTCATACCAAATTATGGGGATGGAAGAATGAGTGACTAAACTGCTACTTTTGTTTTCGATTTTCTCAACTTGTGAGTCCACACTAGGGGAGAGGGTTGATTATTTGTTCAAACTTGCGAGTCCACCCTAAGGGCGAGGGTTGATTATTTGAACTAACCTACGAGTCCACACTAGGGGCAAGGGTTAGTTATTTGTTCAAACCTGCGAGTCCAAACTAGAAGCGAGGGTTGATTATCAGTTTGATTTCTTGTCATGTGTTCACCTAGAAACTTGGCATTTGATACATGTTGTCACGACCCGTTACCTAAATTATTGGGCCGGGCCGAGTCATGTCCAGCCT
>JANAVB010006389.1:20121514-20148358 GCA_029216955.1 Iris pallida
GTCGAAGTCTTTCATCAACTCCAACCATCGTCTTTGCCTCATGTTCAGCTCTTTCTGCGTGAACACATACTTCAAGCTTTTGTGGTCAGTAAAGATTTCCACACGCTCTCCGTATAAGTAATGTTTCTATAACTTGAGTGCAAAGATCACCGCAGCTAACTCGAGGTCATGGGTAGGATAATTCCGCTCATGAGTCCGCAACTGCCTAGATGCATAAGCAATTAATTTTCCATGCTGCTGTAGGACACATCCTAGCCCCTTCCCAGAAGCATCGCTGTATATGGTGAAACCTCCAGAACCTGAAGGTAAAGTCAGAACTGGAGCGGTCGTCAGCCTCCTCTTCAGCTCCTCAAATGCTGCCTGGCAGTCCTCTGACCAGATGTACTCTGCGTCCTTCCGCATCAGCTTCGTCATGGGTTCAACTATCCTAGCAAAGTCCTGGACGAACTTTCTATAATAGCCTGCTAAACCCAGAAAGCTCCTGATCTCTGAAACTGACGTCGGAGCCTTCCATGTCTTAACTGCAGCAATCTTCCTGGGATCCACCGAGATTCCATCTCCAGTGACTATATGGCCGAAAAACTCCACTCGGTCTAAAAAGAACTCGTACTTCGACAATTTGGCAAACAATCTCTCCTGCCTCAGAATCCCTAAAACTATCCGCAAGTGCTCTGCATGCTCCTCTGGCGTCTTCGAGTATATCAGGATGTCGTCGATAAACACTACGATGAACTTATCCAGATACTGGTGAAATATCTTATTCATCAGATTCATAAAGACAGCTGGCACATTTGTGAGACCAAATGGCATCACCAGAAACTCGTACTGCCCGTACTTCGTGTTGAACGCCGTCTTCTGGATGTCTGCTGCCCTAACCTTCACCTGGTGGTACCCGGATCTCAAGTCTATCCTGGAAAACACCTTCGCCCCGCTCAACTGGTCGAACAAATCATCTATCCTGGGCAGAGGATATTTATTCTTGATGGTGATGGCATTCAACGCCCGATAGTCAATACACAACCGGACTGTACCATCCTTCTTAGGCACAAAGAGCACTGGTGCTCCCCATGGAGAAGCACTGGATCGAATGAAACCCTTTTTCAACAGGTCATCAATCTGCTCTTTCATCTCTACGGACTCCTTGGGATTCACTCTATAGCAAGCCCGGGATACTGGTGATGAACCTGGCACTAAATCTATAGTGAACTCCACATCTCTGTCAGGCGGAAGCCCTGGAAGATCCTCTGGGAATACATCCATAAACTCCCTAATGATAGGGTGTGGCGGTGCTACGTCCCCAACTGTCGTACAATAGTTCGGCTTTAGGCTGATCTCCGGCCCTGTCCTCCTGATACTGAATGGTGCTGTGCCTGGGAGACTGAACAAAATACTACCCTCATGACAATCTATAGATGCATGGGCATAGCTAAGCTAGTCCATCCCCAATATGATATCATAACCGGGGAGTGGCATCACAAAGAATCATCCCCTGAACTCTCTCCCGGCTATAAAAATAGAACATCTATAGATAGCTCTAATAGGCACTGGTCCTCCTCCCGTCATCACTCTACTAATCTCCGCATTAGGTGTAGCTACTAGATGGTGTTTATGCATAAACTCTAATGATAGAAAGCTATGAGATGCACCAGAATCAAACAAGCATAGAGCTAGAAAAGTATACAAATAAACATGACCTGTAATGACGTCAGCTAAGTAATCTGGCTCCGAAACCTGCTCCGGCTCCGGCTCAAGGGCTAGGCTATAAACCTTCCCCTGAGGTCCCTTCTGCTGCTGCAAATGCTGTCCAAACCTCTGTTGCTGGGTCGGAAGCGGTCCTCTAGTCTTCGCTACTGGGCACTCTCGCAGCTGATGGGTGGAAGACCCACAAGCTAGACACTGCTTCAACCTCTTCCTGCAGATGGTGTGATCATGCCCTGGTCTTTCGCAAAAAGAACATATAGCTCCCCTCTGCTGCTGCTGCTGATGTCGGGGTCCCGAGGCTCTAACTGGCGGGGTCTGATGATGTGGTGTAGGGGGACGGTAAGTCTGCTGGGGCGGCGTCGGTGCTCTCTGCTGGAAAGCCTGACGCTTGGACGGTCCCTCATGATGTACAGAAGCCAGCCTCTTGCTAGACAGAAGAAGCTCATCGATGCTCCGGGCCAACTCTAGGCTCTGGTAATAGTCAGTCGTACCGTTCGCCACTATAAGAATACCGATGTCTGGAACTAGACCATGGCAAAACCTACGGGTCATCTCCTCTGGATCTGCAACCAAACTAGGAGCAAAACGGCTCAGGCGACTAAACTCTGTCGTATACTCATCAACAAAACGGTTCCCCTGCTGGATGTTCTGGAATCGTAGCCCCATGGCTACTCTAGCAGTGGTCGAGAAGAATTTCTTCTTGAACTGGGTCTTGAACTGATCCCAAGTGGCTCTCCCTCTCGCAAACAACGGCTCATTCCGAAACCAGACTCCTGCCAAGTTTATCAGCAGAAATCCTGTTGCCTCGACCTGGAGGTCACCCGGCATCCTAACTCCAAGGAGCTTCCTCTCTACCGAGTCTAGCCAGTCATCTGCTACTACTATGCCCTTAGTCCCTGAGAACTCCTTGGGATTCAGACCCATGAAGTCCTTGATCGTTCCCGCTCTCTGCCGTAGCTCTACAGGTGGTGGGACCATGGGACGTCCCTCAGAACGCTCCATGCTCTGGCGGAGTAGGGTAGTCTGCTCCTGATGGGTTGTTAGGAACCCCTGGATCATAGTGAGCAGCTGGTTCCCGTCGAGTGTGACGGAAGCCTGGGTAGGTATAGTGATAGGAGGTGGTGGAAGTATTGGGTCCTGCTGGGCATGTGATGTGGAAGGTGGTTGTGGTATCTGGGTTTGTGGATCTGTGGAGTAGAAGAGTATGGTAGGTGGAGGTGGGTGTGTATCAGTTAACTGGTCAGCTGACTGGATATGGAGTGCACCATTCTCGGGTGTAACATACTGGGAGGAACGAGTAAGCACCATCTAAATTACAATAAAAAGGACTTATAAGGACTTGTTAAAGTAAGCAATCATAGACAAGAAAATTTAATCATAATAGCAAACATGTGATGTATTTCCTATGTTACAATCCTAGCATTCCTCTAGGTGTTCTAAGTGTCATTCCTAATGTTGTCTAATTACCTTAAGTTTCTAATTGCAGGCATGCTTGGTACAATAACGTAACCAAACAATTTAGTCAGGTCCTGCATGGGCCACCACTAAAAATATGTCACGATCCGTTATCCAAATTGTTGGGCCGGGCCGAGTCATGTCCAGCCTACGTTTGAGATAAAACGTAGTAAGCTGTACTAAAGACAACAGGATAAAACTAAATGTGCTAACAGTTCTATAAGTGAATAAAAGTCATAAATGCTCCAAACACAAAAGTCATCTCATATAGTAAAATGTCCAAGTACAAGTCTGAAATGTAAAACTGGATACATGTCCAGTTACAAAACACGTAGTCTAATACATGACTACACTAAGTATCCCAAACAGCTATGCAAACTAGACGAGTCTTCCCGCAGGAACATCCTCGTAAAGCAAAGCCGGGTCCTCGGCAGTATCTCCATAATATGTGTCGTAGAGTAACTCCTCCTCAGTAAGGACACCTACAACGTTATCCTGTCAGGACGGGAGCAAGTACTGAATCTAGCAAACTAGCATATGAAACATGGAAATGAACATAAGAGAAAATAACTGAAAAACATGGCATCACATAGTCTATCATGGCAAGGACACATATATCATAGAGACATATGTATATGTAATATTTAAAACTGTAGCAGGTACGTGGTCGGTCAATAGATGTACAATGTGCTGGAGGTACATAATGAAATGTACCTCCGTACAAGTGAAACGACGACAGATGTACATACGCACAAATTTGCTTTGAGATAAAGCCTATGACAAGGTATACATATAAAATGTCAACCTTGCTCGGTACATACGTACGGAGATGGGGGTATGATCACGTATGCTACTAACAGTTTCTCCATAACCCATATTCTAATCATGTGAGAGATATATAAAGATTTTTCTAAGCATGGAAGTAACTGAAAGTACAACATGTGAATATCTAACTTGCTACCCCAAGGATCAGCATTTAACATGGTTGGATTAGCAGTTCATTTATGTAATAGTATGTAAAGTTTGTAGAAAGTACTTGCCTCTAGCAAAGCAAAGTAAGCTGCGATAAAAGTGCTATAGATGTCTGGTAACTCGTCACTGTAGAAATAAATACATAAACTTAGTTTTTACACTAAGCTAAAACACTAGGACACTAATTTGTGAAATACGACTTGTGACTGGGCACCTAGCCAAAATGATGACTTTAGCATAGGAGACCAATGTGGGGTGACTCACTACTTTAACTAACTTTCCAGGGTCTTTACACTAGTGAGGGGTGAGGTTCAATACGGCTAAAACTCAAAATAGCCCAAAAAGTTGCAAGTCGTAATTAATCAATAAATAAATCAAATGATCATTGTGTTTCAACAGTTTTTGAGATCGACAAAAAGCTTATTTTTACATAAAATAAAGTACAAAAATGATCCTTGTTAATTATAGAAATTTATTATAATTTTTCTGGAATTTATTAACCAGTACAAGTATTTTATAAAAATTATTTTTCCTAAGTACACAAATAATGAGTTTTGGTTTCATATGCCAAACTAGTGGCAAAACTGCAAATTAAATACTATAAAAATTATACTAAATTAGCTAAATTAACATAGTATCTAAATACTATTTTTCTAGAATTTTAACAGTACTTTAAGTATTTTTAGAAATTCAAAAACAGCATTGCACACAATTGAAATTAAAATAATTAATTATCTGCGTATTTTGTCCATGTATATAATTTGAACCAAAGTTCAAATACAGGACCCAAGGCCATGAATCAATTCCAATATGACTTGTACAGGTCTTGAATGCGTGAAAACACATTTGGGCCCAAAAACCCATGCTAGGCTTGGATACCAAATGGTTGCAGTAATTTAAATATACTAAAATACAAATTGGTAAAAGTGCAAATTAAATATTAATATTTTAATAAGGTAAAATTATACATAGTGGATATATACATACATATGTTAAAATACATACATATATATATATATATATATATATATATATATATATATATATATATATATATATATATATATATATATATATAAAATATATATAAGAAAATACTTAATTATAAAGTATATATATATATATATATATATATATATATATATATATTTTTTTTTTTTATATATATATATATATATATATATATATATATATATATATATATATATATATATATACAAATATTGTATACATATATATAATAGTATATATATAATAATATATACACATGAAAATATATACATATATACATATATGTATATAAATACCAATATATATATATAAATTTACTAAGTATAAATATATATATATATATATATATATATATATATATATATATATATATATATATAAATACTGCATATATACAGTATATATATATATATATATACTGTATATATGCAGTATTTATATATATATATATATATATATATATATATATATATATATATATATATATATATATATATATAAATATAACAAAAGAAAAGAAAAAAAGAAAAAGAAAAAGAAACAGAAAAACAGACAGAGGGCTCGAACTCGGACCTCTGTTAAAGGGTGAAGACTTAGAGCCCCACCCGCTGGCCAGTGGGCCTGAGCAGGCTTGCTGTTAGGGTTAGGACTTAGGTTAGTTTTATTTAGGTTTTAGTTTAATATATCAGTAGCCCGAAATACCACTCTGTGTCCTGACAGTTTGGGACACAGAGTATACGTGTCCGTGCCATGCACGACACGTACAAGTGTTGATTCGTGTGTCCAAGTACTGGACTAGGGTCCCCGTGTCCTGGCGAACCACATACGTGGATTCGAGACACGGACGGCACGATTCAGTGCTGCGACTTACGTGTCCGGCTAGTCGAGGGTGTTTCGAAGGCCGTGGACGGCGGAGGAGGCGATGGGACGGTGGCGCTCGGGTGGCGATCGATTCGCCTCGGTGCGGCGAGTCAGACGAGGGTGGTTGGGGGCGGTGACGTTCGTCGGTGAGGCGGATCTGGGGAGTTAGTCGGAGCTAGGGTTCCGGTGATGGGTTTTGGGGAAGAACAGGGCGGTGGTCGGCGGTGGTTGCGTCGTGGTGGTGGTAGATGGGTCGAGGGGACTGCGGGAGTTTTTATAGGGGGGTTGAGGCGGTCGGGCTGGCCGAAAATGGCAGGAAAAAGCAGGTCGGTGGTCGTCGTCGGCGTGGCAGTCGGCCAGCCGAGTCGTCGGGGGTGGGTAGATTAGGTTTAGCGTTTAGGCCCCTATAGTTTAGGATATTACACAATGGTCCCAGCAGTTGCCAAATGCAAATACAAATTTGCATTCCACACTTAAAAATAATTAATTAATTACAAACTGATATATTAACAATTTAATAAATTACAAAACCATATTAAAACAATTCTAAAAATTACAAAATGATATTAAAATATTTTAGAAAATTACAAATTGATATTTTAGTATTTAAAACTCATTTAAAAATTCTAGAAAAATTTTTAAAAATTCTAATAATTATTTTAAGGCTAAATATGACATTAATAATTAATTAACACTAATTAAATAATTTTTGAAAAACAGGGGCTTACACATGTTTCCTTTCCAGCAGTTCATTTATACGTAGTTCTTCTCATATTCATGTTTCGATGTTGCTTAGTCCTTTTCTGTTTATATCATGGTTTTTTAATGCATGTATACTATTAGATATGCATATTTTATGTATCTTACTAGTCCCCTGAGGACCTGATAATTTTTTCAGGTGTGTGCTTTTATGACTTTTTGTAGGTGCTATTGCCAAGACCGTGGTCTTCTCTTTTTTATCGAAGAGGATTTCTCTTGGATCGTCCTTTATTACTTTTACAAATTTTTTTCTTATATTTTTTCTTATTTAAAATAGTTGGTAGTGGATTTATCTCCGCCCAACGACTTGTATGATACAATTCATAATTGATTTATGAGATCATCATTCTTTATTTTGTGGATGAGATTAGTTGTCATGGTTTTATTGCACTTTACATCTTACGTATATTTATTATACGGCTGGCATGTCACGTGCTAGTCCCGTGACTTTTGGGACTGGGACGTGATATATTTTTGTGGTGACCCATGGAGGTCGAGTTTACCGTTTCGATTACATTACTGTATCGAGCGGGCCTGCATATAGGATTAGAGTCTAGAATCTTATCCACATGCTTGATCTCCTCTCTTGATTCCAATTTTGAACTCTCATTTGACTACCTTGATTTCCTTCTGCATGATTCCTTTTCCATCGTAAATCTTATCCTTCATTCGTGCTTAACAAATGTTAGGAAGATGACTCGTACTAGGTATATTTTCATTGTTCAATCACACTATTAGTTAAAATTTTTTAAGTTGGATAGTAGGCCACACAACCTAGCATTCTGTTATCCTTATGACCTATTAATGAGGTATACTTGAATGACACTAATAGGGTTACCTAGACTATAGAGAGCTTAGAGGTCCATACCCCATTTGTTCGAGCAAAGCCTTAGACAAGAAGACAATAGGACAACTATAGAGACAAGAACACGATACAAGACTTAGATTCTTAAGGAACTTAGACTATTTATATTTTCTTTCATCATTATCTCGCGTACTTATATTTTTGGATTGCCTTGACTAATGATGCTATTATAGCCTAGTTTTACAAGCTTATTCTTTATCGAGCTTGTTCAGGACATATGTTTATTGGGGACGTCCATTAGCATATTGTCTAATTAGAATCTGTGTATTATGGTCTTATCAACTTTAGTTCACTTGGTTCGCTCTCCATATGATTATTCCATATTGATTGAGGTATAGATGACAAATTTACTTGCCTCTAGGATCTCATCCACAACTGTCTTGACAACCCTTTGAATTATTCAATCGCCTCTAGAATCCCGTATTCGCATTCGATCCTCTCTCCCTTGAACTCTTTATTGTTTTTGCGTTACTTATTTCAGAAAAACAAATGCTCATATCTAAGGAAAGATAGACATAGAATGTCCCCCTTAGTTCACCATACCACATATGGCCATAAAAGCTATATACACACAATCGTTTTTCATCTATTTGAAATCGGAGAACTATCTTCAAACTTGATTCATATTTATAGTATCACCTTTTCTATTACGTCATGTAGTATTCTTCTATAATCAAAAGTCGAGGTACGATATCACGACTTAAAAAAAATTCTAACTTCATTTATCATAGAATCATGTCTTAGTTTGATTTCGAGAAAGAAATTTCTGAAGTATATAGGTTGTGAGCCCCTCTAAATTTTAGGATTTACTAGGATTACCGATTGATTAGGATAATTTGGTTGCCACTAGGATGATAAATCAGTGCCTCATGAATACCCATTTTCTATTTTTTGATCCTTTGATGTCCTCTACCGTAACATCAATATATATTCAGAGCGCAACACTAGCTGTTAATTTCCAAAAAATTCATATGCAAGACCTAGACAAGCCCACCTTCATTTAGGCATATCTTACCCCACTCAAACACGTCCCTGTTTCACTTAACAAAATGCCTAAAATTAACTTTTAAAAGAAAATGAGAAAAAGTAAAAAAGTACAAATAGATTCTGGAGAGTATTGCTATGGAAGTCTGATCTGAGAGCGATCACTTTCTTCCTTGGACAAAACAATGATGATGAAGAGAACTGCTTGAAGAAGATGAACAATCGGAAGAACTAAGTCACCAGAAAGGTATCGACACAATGGCACTGATGGCACAGTCGAATGCTTTCCTGCTTTGCTTCACCCTGTTCTTGAGAAAAATTTGAAGAAATGCTTCTGCGAATATCACTCTGAAAGTATGAGTTCTCTCAGAATCTCCTATTCTGTATATCTCTCTTGATGTCCCTCTTTTATTAAAAATAAGTCTATTTACAGACCAGACCCTCTGTGCATAAAAAGCAACAAAAATTGGATCTCCACGCAAGTAACTGCCACCCACGATTGAAAAATCCTTTACGCGTGATGACACGTGTCCCATATAGAGTTTTAATCTCTACGTATGGTAGCATATGTCCCATAACTTCAACAATATAGGAAGAACACGTACACACGTTCTTTGATAAGTGTGACATGAAAGCCACGTATGCAGACCACGTTCTCACATAGCCAGAAAAGATTGGACGTAAAAATAACCCAAAACAAACTTCTTGCGTAAAATAGCAGACTGGGCCCAAAATATACTTCCTACGTAAAGTGGCTGAAAAGTAGCCTTGAGCGTATAATTAGCTCAAATAAACTCTACGCGCACAAAAGCCTTGAGCGTAAAAGATCGAATAGCTTTCATGCGTAAAGGAAGCGGTCTCTTGAGCGTAAAATAGCCCATCTGCACGCTAAACGACAAGTGTTGGGTTTGGTATAAAAAATCTTCTCGGCTTCTGTGCAATTTGCTGTCAGAAAATCATTATGTCAGAACAGTATCACGCACATTAAATACGATGTAGACAACCTGTCTCCCGCGTAAAGGTTTGAGGATGGCTCTCGCATAAAGTAGTTCGCGTAGAGTTTACTCTGTTTGATCTCTGCGTAAAGTGTGAATCTGACTCAGTTTGACTTGCGTAAAGCTCTCAACTTCTTTGACTTGGTCTATGAAATTTATTTATGCTTCTACAAGACCCCCTTCAAAGTTTTTAAATTTTTTCTAAGATTTGAAATATTTTGAACAGAAGAGTAAAATTCGGGATATCCAACAGTCTGCGTAAAGTTCGGGATATCCAACAGTCAGCGTAATATTCAGGATATCCAACAGTCAGCGTAAATTTCGAGAATTTGAACCGATTTCAAAATTCTCTCTAAATAGAATTCAACTGGTAGAGAGAGAAATTTACTTATTCTCGCGATTCTCAATCTTCGAATAGTCTTTTATTCTTCCAAATCTTAGTTCAAATGGCCCCCAAGAGCAAGACCATCGCCGGCGCCAAGGGCAAGAAGCCCGCCGCTGCTTCGTCGAGGAGTGAGCGTACGGATGCCGTCGTCGCATCATCGAAAACAACTCGTAGGACCAACCCCGCTGTGGCTCCAGCCATGATAGGTAGAATTCTACCTAATTTGGCCCTGGGTTCGTCGGAGAAGAAGAAAAATTCGAACCCTAAACTTCACTCCCACGTTTATACGTGTCAGCGTAGAATAAAAATCACCAAATACGCCCACGTTTATACGTGCCAGCGTAAAGAACAGAATATGCCCATATCTATACGTGTTAGCGTAAAAATCTGAACAACAGAATACGCCCACGTCTATACGTGCTAGCGTAAAATACAAAATACACTCACGTCAATACGTGCCAGCGTAAAAATGTAAACAACAAAATACGTTCACGTCAATACGTGCCCGTGTAAAAATAATATACGCTCACGTCTATATGTGCCAGCGTAAAATATAAACAACAAAATACGCTCACGTCAATACGTACCCGCGTAAACAAGTGATAAGACTTTGCGTAAAAGTCAATTCTAAAAACAGAGAACTTTTGCACTTAAATTTTTTTAATCAACTTAACTTCTACGCGTAAGCGTAAAGTTTACATAGTCAAGCTCTCTAGTACAGAGTCTTTAATTTTCATGCGTAAAATTCAGAATAAGTCATCTGCGTAAAATTCAAATTAGATTTTTTACTAATCTTGATTATACTTTTTCTTTTGGCAGTAGACTTGCAGATTCATCCTCTCGCAGAGGTATTCGGCTCACCAGCTGGTATTGTGGGCTCAAACTATTTGGAAAATCTGTCTCCTGTCGAATTCCCACAAAATACCTTTTCTTGTTGGAGGGGCGACCGTCCGTTGAACTACCAAAAAAGGTTAAACCAATGTGATCATGACATTATAGGTGCTTGCGATGGGACAAATGCAACTTCCCTCATCAGTAATGGGTGGCATAGCCCGTAGCAGAAGTCCCCTTCATGAGCTTATTATCCTAGGTTGGAACAAGTTGATAGGATCCCCCTTTTTACGTCCCCATGTCGCCACACGGAAGGGACGTGGGGCGCAAAAAGGAAAAAGAGGGGTGGGGTTTCTCTCGCTTTTTTTGGCATAGCAGGCCTCCCATTGGGAGGCCCGTAAGGCAGCTACTAGTGTCCTCGGCACCTGCCATAGCTTATGCAAACAAAAGGAATTTCTAGAGGAAGATGAATGTGCAATAGAATTACAATTGGATGGTTGTACTGCTACTGCTTCCTTTAGCTGTTCCGGTATCGGAATCGACAGCATTCACAGCTGAGCTGATTCTATCACTTACAGCCTAGTCTGTAACAAGAACCATGGCATTCGATGCTTCCTATACTGCTCCTGTCTTTCCGCATGGAGCTAGCATGGGCCTCCCATTCGGTATCAGGACTAAGAGCCCAGTCCAGGGACTGAAGGGGACTAATAAGACTGAATAGACCGACCCCTTTCTTTTTCCCTGTCTCCCGCACCGGTATCGGTGGCTGAACCGCAACTGCTAGTGATGGGACGGAGAAACCCTATTGGTTCTCTCTCTCCAATTAAGCTAACTTGTTTTGTGGATTCAGATACAGTTCGGCTTCCACGGGGAGGAATGCTTGGCTGGGAAGTCCCCACATGGAAAGAAGAGCCATTAGGGAATCTTCATAGAGAACGGCTTTCGAGAACAGGGCGTACTAGTTCTTGAGAGCGAAGACTAAAGAACCTACTAAAGATAGGGTCCCGGGGTCTTATTCTGACTGAAACAAGGCCAACTGCAACTCGAAAAGAGCTAAAGGGCTTAGCCAACTCCAACTCTCGTTCAATCCCATTTGCTTCCCATGTTTTTGTACCCCAGCGTCGGTTGGGACCCAGAGAGCTGCCTTCGCTTTTGGCCTTCCTTCGTAGATCTCCAGATTTCACCCCTACACACGAAATTCCACTCTCCTCTGTCTCACTCAAGTGAATTGGTTTCGAGAGCATTCTGCAACTTTTTGGCGACTTTCACTTTCAATCCGATTGATTCACCGCCTACGTGCCCTTTACGCCCAGTCATTCCGAAGAATACTTGCCCCCCGTCTTACCGCGACAATCTAAAGAGGAGGGGAACCTCGCAATACGAAGAATGGATAAACAGCTCGAGTTGTATCTTTCCTCCGGTACGCTGGGGATAGGTCGATTGACCTGGTCAGATCCTAATCTAGAGAGGATCTTTAAATGTTCGTTATTCGCCCCTTTAACTTATTGGTGCTTTGTGGGGGAATACATAGGGCTCATTTAGTTAGTTGTGTGCTAGTATCAAATCAAGGAGCCTTCAACGGCGAATCGCATGCGGATATGTGGAATGTTTTCTTTTAAGCATCAATCTTGTGTTGGTGCTCAGTCAGCTGTACTAAATACATTGGATGCCTGGGCAACTGCATCGATCCCATTCCTACTTTTTTTGCGTCCCTCCATCCCAGATCTCTAGGAACAGGGCTGACAGCAGGTCCTCGGGATTTGTCGTCTCTATTCCTTTGTAATCGAAGCCCAAAGATCTATGAACTAGCTCATGCTTGACTAGCCAAGCAGATGAACGACCCTGCATCTTCTTGATCTCTCCCACATGGTCCGTGTTCACTAGTCAATATAGGTGGTCCGGTCTTCGATCAGATCTCAGAGATTGTTGGGTTGGTTTGGCTATTCATCTCTATCGAATAGGTTAGCTTGCACGCTTCTCCTTTATATCGTCAGAGAAAGCGTTGTCGCTTCAACCCTTTCCGAAAGGAGTCTTTTTCTTTCTTTACATAGAGGCTCTTCGAGACCGCTACGCGCCTTAAGTTCGGAGGTGGCTAACGTAGTCGTTTAACGACTGGCTATAGCTCACGATTCAAGTATACCACCAGTCGTTTAAGTACGGGTGGAATAGCTCATTTATGAGAGCCAGGAATAGCCGTTAGTGGACACCTACCACTTTTTACCGGTTAGAGAGGCCCTCTTTAATACATTCAAAAAAGATGTTCACAGGGGCCAGAAAGACTCGGTCATAGGAACTTAGACCACCTACGCGCTGGTAAATGAAAACCACCTCGACTGGGGATCTCCCCAGAAAATACTTGTTCAGTTCTATAGTTTGGCACATTTGGAAAGAACGAAAGAATAAAGTTCTTAATGGAGAAGAACCAAACACAGCCAAACTATGCTATCAAATTAGAAGCTTTGCAAGGGAAGTTGCCTTTTCCTTCTCTTTGAACTCCCTGCTGCAGGTAAGATCAAGCTCAACCATAGTCGCCCGTGCTCTTGGAGAAGGTAGCTTTGCTTGCTAGGCTCGACTGAGAGAAGAAGAAGAATCAAGCTTGCTCTGCTCGACCAGAACTTGCTTAAGCATAGGGCGAGGTGCGGAGCGGCTACCGATGGAAGCGGACTTCGACTCGGATGGAACAGAAGGAAAGTTAACTTGGAGAGAGGTTCCGGTGAGCAGGATAGAAGGGAAAGGTGAAAGAAAGTCCTGTGTCCGATCAACGATCAACAGAAGATGGAGCACAGCGGGAGGTGAGACAGATCAAGAGCCATCGAGATCGAGTAGCTATAGCAGCTTAGAGATCGGAACCCCGTTCCGGGTATACCCATTTAAGTAGCAACTGCCCCTAAGCCGGTGGGTCTCGTTCAAAAGCCACTTTAGTGGATGTGTCCCAATCCATGTGCTCGGTGATGATGTTGTCATCGCTCGTGAAGGCACGTAGACGGTGAATCAATCAGGTTGAAAGTGAAAGTCGCCAAAAAGTGGCAGAATGCTCTCGAAACCAATTCACTTGAGTGAGACAGAGGAGAGTGGAATTTCGTATGTAGGGGTGAAATCTGGAGATCTACGAAGGAAGGCCAAAAGCGAAGGCAGCTCTCTGGGTCCCTACCGACGCTGGGGTGCGAAAGCATGGGGAGCAAATGGGATTAGATACCCCAGTAGTCCATGCCGTAAACGATGAGTGTTCGCCCTTGGTCTACGCGGATCAGGGGCCCAGCTAACGCGTGAAACACTCCGCCTGGGGAGTAAGCAGTACCCTGAAGAGAGACAACAAATGATAGCTGCTCAGGGAGACAGAATGCTGCTATCATTGATGAATGGAGAATTGCTGGTGTCGCTAGATGGACAGCAATTTTTGAAGCCTGCCTTCATATTTGGGGATGCTATTGATTTTCAATAACAAACAAATCCCAAAAAGGAGGCTTGGGTGTTTAAATTTAAAGAGAGGGCGATGTATCTCCCAGACATGGCAAGGGATTATCCCCTATCTTTATTTGTTCACGCCACCCATCCAAGACAGATGCTATGGAACTTGACTCCCAACAGTCATGGTAGACCAGGCAGAATTATTTTCAAGAGGGACGGGGCCAATCAAATGGGCTACCATACTAGCACTCCTAGTGGTGGTATCATTCCTTTCGCCGGTCTACTGTCTGGATTCACACCAAGCGAAGATTCAGCTTTGATTCAACCTGTGCAGATACCTATGTTCATAAACAAGTTTATGAAGGCCTCAATATTATATTCCCAGGCCAACCTGAGGCTGCAAGGATGGATGACTCCTCATAACCAGAACTGGATTCAACTTAGTGCTTGGATCATGAAGAACTTCAAAACAGAAATGCAAGCCATTGGACTATATGAAGCAGTAGCCTCCACGAGTCAGGGCATACCAATCAACAATAACCTATTCTTGGCTTTAATGGAATTATATATCAGTTCAACAGGGACTTTTGCAACCCCGATAGGAGAAATGGGTTTTGCACTACATGAGATGCAATTCATCTCCAAGCTGCCGATGGGTGAAGCTTCATATGAAGAGTACGTTCCCTCCAACCGGGAACTAGCAGAGATCAGGAAGAAAAATCCTCAGTTAGTTGAGGTCTACCAAGAATTGATGTGCCATTACCTGACTTGCACCACTATATATGAAAGTGGATCGCATTTGGCATACATTAATAAATGGACAACATATCTATTCTACCATAAGAATAGAATATCCAAGGATGACAAAGTGAAATTTCAAGATAACAAGGCTCAACCTATCAACCCTTGTTCAATCATCCCTGCTGATTCAATAAACACTTGGATGGCCATCTATAAGTCTCCAGATAAATATTTGGCCACCAAGGCTGGAGAATTCCCTGCTGGGATCGAAGCATTGAGCTTTCTAAGACATGGCAGTCGAAAGCTCTCAAAAGAAGCTTTGCTGGCGGGCTTTTTTTCTCTGTGGCTGTGGAGATGGGTCATGCCAGGGATCGACACAGCCGACAGGATTCACCGAAACGTACTATGGCCAGCAGTACGTTTGGTATTCAAAGTCAGAATCAACCTATTATCGGTAATGGTATGCCGGATAAATGCAAGTTTGCGAGCATTTGGTGACGAACTGATCAATAATGCTCCTCACCGAAATATTTTCCTAGGGTGGAGATGTCCTACACCTATTTGATGGGCTGGTTGTTGTATCAAAACTGCAGTTTGTTGCCACCAGGCCCTGGAAATGATACGGAGGTATTCCTCCAAAAGTTTAATAAAGCCACGTGGACTGTAACTTCAGTGGTGGACACCCGGGCAACACTCAACTATTCCTACGGGTGGAATTTTTTCAGCACAAGACCACCAGTCCCAACTGACTATTTCGACATACAATTTGAAGATATAGGTGAAGGGAGGACTTCATTACCTGAGCCAGTTTTTAAATGGCTAATGTGCATCAGACTCTCACATCTGATGTATAGGAATGAAGTTAACTGTGCATTCAAATCGTATCTACCCAGTCGGTTCGCTCGTCAGTTTGGATATGACCAACTTCACGTTAGTAATCCCTCCACCAGCTTTTACCATTATAGAAAATTAGTTGATGGTGCAAGAGCATGGAGGTACTTTAGCACTGCATGTACCGGTGCTAGATTTCGGGTATCAATTACTACAAATACAACTGAGCTACGAATGCTTCATACGTACGCTCATTTTTATGCATCCATTCGCTCTTTTGCGAATGACTACAACATGAAGGGGAGTCTTCGATGGGCTAAGGAAGGAAACGTCGAAGAACCAGTCAGGGTTCCTTCGAACGTACCCGATGATGTTGCTGTTCCAGACGAGTATCTGGAAGTGATCCCTACGGGAGTTGGGGAACCAGCTGCAGGACCAATTATCATCTCCAAAACCCGGAAGCGGAAATCAAACGCAGCTGTTACCCTCTAGGAGAAAAAGAAGAAATTTACTGTCAAAGGGTCTTCTAGACAGAGAGCCGCTACTCCAGAGAGCGAAACTCCTGTCGAGGAGCATCACAATATTACATCTTCTTCAGCTCAACCTGGAGAAGGGTCTTCAGCATCCCAGCCCACAGCATCAACAGAAGTGGTAGGAGTCTTGTCTCTCGGACGCCTCAGCACTTCACTACATCTGACTTCTCCAAAGAAAGTGCAAGCCATTGAGGACACCGCCACGACTCATACTAATGATCCGAAGCCCATCCCCTCGGATGAACCGGCTCTTGATTTAGAAGATGATGACTGGGATCAAGATTATGACGAACTCTTGGCACATCCTGCACCTACTCCAGGTAATTATAAATTACACAAAATCTATACAAAATTAGGTATTATGATTTTGTATATTAATTTATTTTGCTTAATTTTGTAGGTGTTATCACTGCGTCAAAGCCTGTTGCTACTTCTCCTCCTCGAGAGATTATCCACGAAGAAGGAGAGGTAGAGTCTGAAGAATAAAGTTCTTCAAAAGAAGATTTTGCTGAAGAAGAATATTCTCCATCCATGGAGATACAACAAGAGCCTGCAGTAGAGATTCAGCAAGAATTGCCTTCTCTTGCTGAAGACAGAGAAGAAGAATTAGCTCCAGAAGAGCCAGCTGCAGATGAAAAAATAGTTGCAGAAGAACCAACTGCAACTGAAATCCTCCCAGCACTTGAAGAGCCTGCAGCCAATAAAGGTGATGAAGATATTGTCAACCCATCAACTGAAGTCAAAGACGTAGTAATAACATCCTTTGTTGTTGCTATTGATCCGACACAAATTCTTGAGACGACAATATCCGAACCTGAATCATTTACAGCAGTCACCATTCCTTCCGCAACAATCACCGCTACCGAAACTCAAGTAGTTTCAGCTCCAGAAACGGCTGAAGGAATAATTTATATACATGCTGAAGACATTGTCTCTAAAGCTCCTCTAGCAACGATAACTTTGACTTCATCTCAGCCTGCTACCAAAGCAACAACATCTACTCCCAGTCTTCAGAAGAGGAATTTATTAGAGCTCGCTGCCACACCAAGCTCTAATGCAAAAATGAATCTGCTAGTTGAGATTCATACAGAAGCCTTCTACAAGACCCTGGCGACTCTGATTAAGATGGTCCTGAAGAAGGGCCTAAATTATGAAAGCTTGAAGGGTACGATTGCTCCCACTATTGGAAATGTTGCTATGTTCAATAATGCCGAGAGAGCAGCGACGCTGGAGAAGGTAGTAGAGGGACTTGAATAGCCTGTTAAAGAATATCTAAGGTTGTCAAGTGAAACCCTTGAAAGTCTCATCCAAACCGAGTATGATGCTTTATCTACTGAATACATCACTCGGGAGACTATTTTTAAAGAGTCTCTCCTGGAGTACAGCAGCAAAGTTGCCAGAGAAAGAGCTTTTTTTGGCTGAAACTAAACCTCAGTTGGAGACTCACAGAGAAGCCAATGAAACTTCAAACATGAGAACCCGAACCCGTCCCCGTCGACTGCACCACCACCCTGACCTCTCACTACCGCCGCTTCCCGGCCAAAACCAGAACCCGACAACAATCACCAGTAACCGAAACCACTGCCACAGCCTTCACCATGCCCCCACCGTACACCCAAATTCCGGCCACCTTGGCCGAGCGCCAGCACCTGAACCATCCCTCTTGTGTCCAATAATCTGGACACATTAACACACCACTAGAATAACCACCACCACCACCGTCCCCTTAGTCCAGCCGTCCCCGACCCTAAATCCCTGACCGCCTCCACACCACATCATCACCTCCACAATCGCCATCACAAACCACCGCCTTGGCCACCGTCGACCGGCGCCAAGACTCAAAAACCCATCACCCCCACCACCTCCGGCCAGTGGCCAACCGCGGTCCCCTCCTCGACCCACTCCAGCAAACACCACACCACAAATAGGAAAAATAAATAAATATAGAAGCCTTGTTGACCTCCTCCGTGCCTCGCCCAACGCCGGCGAGCTCCGCCCGCGCGGTTCAAAATTTCTCCCTCGGCTCCTCCTCGAGATCAGCCAAGCCGCTGCATCGACCCCCGGCCGTGCGTCCGCCCCACCCGCGCCGCCTCCTCCTTGGCGTGCCGCGTCCTAGCACCGTGACCGCGCGTACCCGAGTGCCGCCTCTCTCCGACCAAGCCCGGCCATTTCCTCCGTCGAGCGCCCCTCCGCCTGACGCCCAGCTACGGAACGCCGTCGCCCGCGCGTCTGCACCTCCCAGCCGCGCCGTGACCGCCACCTGCGACCGACCCCAAGCTCGCACAGCGCCGTACCCCGAAGTCTCCGCCTCGGCTACGTACCACCAGACCCAATCTTCGTCCGGGTGACGCCGCCATCACCGGCGAGACTCACCGGCCGAAAACCCCTTTCTCCGCCTCGCGGCTGCGCCTCCATCCACCGCCGACCGCCGCGGTCGAGCAACGCCGGTTCGCCGCACCCCGAGCTCACCCCTTCGCTCTTCCCCTCGCCTAGCGTGCCCCGACCGGCGCCTCCCGTCGCGACGTAGCCGGAACCTTCCGCCGCTCTCTCTCTCTCTCCCCGTTCCCCTTTTCTTCTCCCTCTCTCTCTCGTCCTTTCTTTTTAGGAACAGAGACCATTTTTTTTGTTTCATTATTATTATTATTATTATTATTATTATTATTGTTGTTGTTGTTGTTGTTTGTTATTACTTTTGTTATTATATTATTATTGTTATTAGTAGTAAAAAAAATTTCTTAACATTATTCTTACTATTATTATTATTCTCATCATCTATTTCACTTATACAAAATATATTAAGTAGATTAGTTTTTAGAAATATTTTTTTATATAACATCTTTGATATTAACAAGTTACACTATTAGTATCTTGTTATTATTTAGTATAAGATTTTTTTTCTTTAAAATTAATTTATAAACAAATATGTTATTAGGCCTAGGACTAAATGCATCCATTTCCAGTTTTGTTTACAAGCCCTAAAATAGTATTAGATAATTTTATTCGTTATGGTTTCATAATTTAAAATTTTTGTTTGATAAAGATTATTTTGCCTAAATTATTTTTTATAATTTTTAAGTATATGTTGTTAATATTTGGAATAAAAGAAAAACAAGTTTTTTTTTTTGGATATTTTTAAAAATAGCTATATATATTTACAAAAATCCCTTCTTATTGTGGTTCATCTTATCCCTATCCTCTTACAATCTCGGGCCTCTCTATATCATCATTAGCTAAATTGACCCTCTTGGACCCAATGGAACTGTCCGTGCCACCGTTCGTGGTCACCTTGTATAGTTGTTGCACCGAAGTTGCAGTTCGTGCCACATTGAACATCGGACCACACCAGACAGCTCACCAGGCGTCGCAACAGGCAAGTATACCTTGCTAATTAACTGTCAAATTATTTACTTTATGTATTAACTATTTTGTTTCATATTGTTAGTTTCCTTGTTATAAACTGCGCGTCCAAGCCACATTTGGGTGCAAGCGACTCTATTAGTCGTTTTACTTTACTATATGCATGTTAACTTAGTATTAGCGGACTACCTTCTTGTTGGGGGATATCCTTATATCTCCCTTGGCCATGACACACACACTACACGTTTGGAGACATGTTGCTAGGGACACTACTTATGGACTGGCCCTCTCTAAAGTCGTGTAACGGATAGATGATCGTAACTACTGTGACTAGGGTTTTAGAGACTCAAGCAGTTACAAAACTGGACGAGCCATGGACATGACTTGAATAGTGTAAAAAATATTGGGAGAGGACAGTCGCTAGTGCGTATGGAAATCCAAACAGGTAAACCAAAGTCTCCGGATGGAACTGTGGCGATATATTTGCAGATACCCTCTGACGTTTTGGACGTTACGGCCGGATACAGATGACTGGATGCCAGTTACGTACACATAGCCTAAAATCCTACCCATGCGCATGAAAGTTGTCCTCTAAATTGCACATTAGGCGGTTAGAATCTCCTTTGCATATTTGTGTCTAGGATAGTCTTTATATATTATTTTATTATTCTGACAGTTCATATTAGCTTGTTCTTCCTGTATCTTGCTACGTCCGTCTGAGGACCTGGTTTTTCCCCAGGTGTGTGTTCATGTCTTTCGCAGGTATCCTATCCAAGGCCGTAGTCTTCTCCATTCCTTCGAAGGCGATTGCGCTTGGTTCGTCTTGCCATCTTATTGCTCGATTCTTGTACATTTTTTCATTGAGATAGTTGGTAGTGGACTTTGTCTCCGCCCAACGATTGTATCATAAATATTCAAGTTGATTTTTATATTATTATTCTTTTCATTGTGGATGAGATTTAGTTTATCTTGGATTACTTCATTTTACAGCTTATGTATACATACAAGACCCCTGTACTTTGTATGTATACAGCTGGCATGTCTACGTTCCTAGTCCTACGTATATTGGGACTGGAGCGTTACATATTTTTGTGGTGGCCCATGCAGGTCAAGATAAATTGTTTGGTTACTTTACCGTACCAAGCAAGCCTGCGAATAGGATTAGAGTCTAGGATCTCATCCACATAATTGACCTCCTCGATTCTACTTTGACTCTATTGATTTGCATCTTGCTTGATTCCCTCTACCGTTAATTCTTATCCTTCTTTCGTGTTTGATGTTGGTTAGAATGGTAATCCATACTAGGTAGACTTGACCCATTGTCCTAACACCCTTAGTTTAACTCTTGTAAGTTGGGTAGAATGCCTTACGACCTAATCATCCTTGTGACCTTAACCAAGTCTTAAGCAAGTAGACAATAGAACGACTGTATAGGCACCAACATAAGACATGACTAGATTCTTAAGAAGTTTGAACTAATTCCACTTCTTTCAATATTAATCGTGCCTATGTTTTTGTTACTATTTTTGACTATCCTATGTTGCTAGTTTTAGCCTAAGTTTTGCAAGCTTATTCCCTTATCGAGCTTGATCATGACATATTTTATTGGGTGCGCACCCACTAACATATTGTCTAATCAGAACAGGTGCATGATGGTCTGATCAACCTATTGCACTTTGGTTCGCTTTTATCTATCGTTTTACGTGGATGGGGACATAGCTAAACTTGTCCTCTAGAGTCCCGTCCACAATAGCCTTGGCAATTCTTTTTGAATTACTCACTCGCCTTTGAACCACATATTGTTATTCGAAAACAAACTTCTTAGACTCCTATTGGTTTTCGTCTTTCACTTATTTAGACGAAGACTCGTACTTAATAGATAGACCCAAAGTATCACCTTAGTTGCTTACCATCTATTGCCAAGATAGTTAGCCATGGACCAACCCAGATGACTCCCATCTCGTCTCAAGTTACAGGCCATTTCCTTCAACTCTCAATCTATTGTCATGACTTTCTAAATTGTTTAAAACTTAGGAAGGATTAGAACCATTTCCCTTAACCATCCTTCTAAAAACCTAGACGAGCATCTTCCCCCCTAGGAAATCACCTATCCTTAATCTCAAATCAATTTACCACCCCTTTATTGACCAGTAATCTTTGTCTCTTCTTGCGTTAACACGCGACCATCAATTACACCCTAAATTAAGTTCGTGATTTATTTCCGTAGTTATCGAAATCACGATTCTCTAATGCATATTTTGAACGTCGTGAATTGATTGTTCCTCATTGATATACCCTTGTACCCTCTCAACCCCCCTACTTATTTTTAATTTCGAGGATAAAATTCTTGTAAGTTGGGTAGGATGTAAAACCCCTAAATTTTCTACTATTTTTTTATACAAATTTGGTACTGATTTTTTTTGTACGTCGCTCAGTTGCATTGTACGTCGCGCGTGAAATGTCATTTTTTTCATAATTGCTCGATGAGTGCGAATATGTGCGAGCTACATATTTTGAGAAAAAAATATTTTTATAGTTTCATAATAATATATAGTAATTACTATTTTTTGTAAGGTTGTGAAAAGTATCGCATCAAGATTTCAAAAAACATTGTTTAATTTTATTATTATAAAAAGGCGAGTTTATGTTTCAAAATTATTTATTAATTATCTTAAATTATTTAAAAGGTATTTTTGAAGTAGTCCTATTAATATTTAAATTGACTTTCAAAATTTATTAATATTAATATTTTATTATTCAAAAAGATATTTAAAAATATTATTATTTTCGAAATTATTATTATTAGTATTTTGAAAAATATATTTTGAATTTATTGTAGCAATTTAAATCTCGATTTGATTTCATGGATTGATTTAATAAATATCTATATTGAAATTTGAATTTTCTTATTTGATTTTAAACTAAAAGATGGAATTTAATTAGATTTAAACTGGATTTGGATTTGATTGGTTTTAAATTAATTAATAGCAAATTATCTATTAAGGATTTAAATTTTTCCTACTCCTTATCCTAATGGGATTCCCACCTCCTATAAAAGGAGATGTACTTGCCCTCTTTTTTTTCCATGAACTCCACAACACCAAATTTCCACAACCAACGGTGCATCGTGTCCGTGTCCCACCCACTACTTATTTTTTTACATATACAATATTTTACCATCCCGTATCCGACAACCCGGACACAATCCAAAATCCATCCACATGTCTGTGTCGGACACACCCGACACAGCCCCAAATTCTAAACCCTAACCCTATCCCTAACCATAATCCTACCCCTGTTCCGCCGTGCCGTCACCACCACTGTGGACGTCCCAGTTCGTCCCATTCGACTCCACTACCACCCTGACCTCTCACCACCGTCGCTTCCCGGCCAAAACCAGAACCCGACAACAATCACCAACAACCAAATCTACCGCCACAGCCTTCACCACATTCCCACCGTACACCCAAATTCTGGCCACCTTGGCCGAGCACCAGCACCTGAACCATCCCTCTTGTGTCCAATAATCTGGACACATTAACACACCACTAGAATAACCACCACCGTCCCCTTAGTCCAGCCGTCCCCGACCCTAAATCCCTGACCGCCTCCACACCACATTATCACCTCCACAATCGCCATCACAAACCACCGCCTTGGCCACCGCCGACCGGCCCCAAGACTCAAAAATCCATCACCACCACCACCTCCGGCCAGTGGCCAACCCCGCTCCCCTCCTCGACCCACTCCAGCAAACACCACACCACAAATAGAAAAAATAAATAAATATAGAAGCCTTGCTGACCTCCTCCGTGCCTCGCCCTACGCCGGCGAGCTCCGCCCGCGCGGTTCGAAATTTCTTCCTCGGCTCCTCCTCGAGATCAGCCAAGTCGCTGCATCGACCCCCGGCCGCGCGTCCGCCCCACCCGTGCCGCCTCCTCCTTGGCGTGCCGCGTCCCAGCACCGTGACCGTGCGTACCTGAGCGCCGCCTCTCCCCGACCAAGCCCGGCTATTTCCTCCGTCGAGCGCCCCTCCGCTGGACGCCCAGCTACGGAACGCCGCCGCCCGCGCGTCCGCCCCTCCCGGCCGCGTCGTGACCGCCGCCTGCGACCGACCCCAATCTCTCACAGCGCCGTACCCCGAAGTCTCCGCCTCGGCTATGTACCACCAGACCCAATCTTTGTCCGGGTGATGCCGCCATCACCGGCGAGACTCACCGGCCGAAAACCCCTTTCTTCGCCTCGCGGCTGCGCCTCCATCTACCGCCGACCGCCGCGGTCGAGCAACGCCGGTTCGCCGTATCCCGAGCTCACCCCTTCGCTCTTCTCTTCGTTTAGCACGCCCCGACCGGCGCCTCCCGCCGCGCCGTAGCCGGAACCCTCCGTCGCTCTCTCTCTCCCCGTTTCCATTTTCTTCTCCCTCTCTCTCTCCTCCTTTCTTTTTAGGAACAGAGACCATTTTTTATTTGTTTCATTATTATTATTATCATTTTTATTATTATTATTGTTGTTTGTTATTACTTTTGTTATTATATTATTATTATTATTAGTAAAAAAATTTCCTTAACATTATTCTTACTTTTATTATTATTCTCATCATCTATTTCACTTATACAAAATATATTAAGTAGATTAGTTTTTAGAAATATTTTTTTATATATAACATCTTTGATATTAACAAGTTACACTATTAGTATCTTGTTATTATTTAGTATAAGATTTTTTTCTTTAAAATTAATTTATAAACAAATATGTTATTAGGCCTAGGACTAAATGCATCCATTTCCAGTTTTGTTTACAAGCCCTAAAATAGTATTAGATAATTTTATTCGTTATGGTTTCATAATTTAAAATTTTTGTTTGATAAAGATTATTTTGCCTAAATTATTTTTTTATAATTTTTAAGTATATATTGGTAATATTTGGAATAAAAAATGAGTTTTTTTGGGATATTTTCAAAAATAGCTATATATATTTACAAAAATCCCTTCTATTGTGGTTCATCTTATCCCTATCCTCTTACAATCTTGGGCCTCTCTATATCATCCTTAGCTAAATTGACCCTCTTGGACCCAATGGAACTGTCCGTGCCACCGTTCGTGGTCACCTTGCATAGTTGTTGCACCGAAGTTGTAGTTCGTGCCACACTGAACATCGTACCACACCAGACAGCTCAGCAGGCGTCGCAACAGGAAAGCATACCTTGCTAATTAACTGTCAAATTATTTATTTTCTGCATTATTTATTTTGTTTCATATTGTTAGTTTCCTTGTTATAAACTGCGCGTCCAAGCCACACTTGGGTGCAAGCGACTCTATTAGTCGTTTTACTTTACTATATGCATGTTAACTTAGTGTTAGCGGACTACCTTCTTGTTGGAGGATATCCTTATATCTTCTTTGGCCATGACACACACACTACACGGTTGGAGACATGTTGCTAGGGACACGACTTATGGACTGACCCTCTCTAAAGTCGTGTGACGGATAGATGATCGTAACAGCTGTGACTAGAGTTTTAGAGACTCAAGCAGTTACAAAACTGGACGAGCCATGGACATGACTTGAACAGTGTGGGAAATATTGGGGGAGGACAGTCACTAGTGCGTATGGGAATCCAAATAGGTAAACCACAGTCTCCGGATGGAACTGTGGCGATATATTTGCAGATACCCTCTGACGTTTTAGACGTTACGGCCGGATACAGATGACTGGATGCCAGTTACGTACACATAGCCTAAAATTCCACCCATGCGCATGAAAGTTGTCCTATAAATTGTACATTAGACGGTTAGAATCTCCTTTGCATATTTGTGTCTAGGATAGTCTTTATATATTATTTTATTATTCTGACAGTTCATATTAGCTTGTTCTTCCTGTATCTTGCTACGTCCGTCTGAGGACCTGGTTTTTCCCCAGGTGTGTGTTCATGTCTTCCGCAGGTATCCTATCCAAGGCCGTGGTCTTCTCCATTCCTTCGAAGATGATTGCGCTTGGTTCGTCTTGCCATCTTATTGCTCGATTCTTGTACATTTCTTCATGAAGATAGTTGGTAGTGGACTTTGTCTCCGCCCAACGATTGTATCAAAAATATTCAAGTATATTATTATTCTTTTCATTATGGATGAGATTTAGTTTGTCTTGGATTACTGCATTTTACATCTTATGTATACATACAAGACCCCTGTACTTCGTATGTATACAGCTGGCATATCTACGTTCCTAGTCCTACGTATATTGGGACTGGGGCGTTACAGCCGGGGGGCTTGTCATCTTCCCCGACGATTAGCCGTAACCCTAACCCTAACCCTAATTGAAACCCTAATCTAAAACCAGCCAGCCCTATAAATAGACCCCCCCGACCGAACCTCTAACTCTATTTCTTTCTCTGACCACCACAGCCACCGCACTAGCCCATCTTCTCCGACGAACTCACCTGAACCCTAGATCTAGGATTCCAGCCATCCTAAGTCACTTTCCGACGAACCACCACCACCAATCGACTCGCCTGAGCAAGGCTACTCGGCTCAAATTTTCTCAGGCCACCCCGACGTCTCCTCCGCCGTGTAACGCCCCCGACAGCCTCCGCCCATCGGACACGTACGTGTCATTTCTCCTATGGTTCATGTCGTGTCTCGTGTACACGTATGTGGACTCGCCATGTGTCGTGGAGTGCGTCTGTGGCATTGGACACGGCTGACTCATGTCAGAACGTGAGTATTCGCCTCGGACACAAGACTCGTGTCAATACAAAATCATTCGTTTCGTACTGTCGGGACACGAAACATTGGTTTGGGTTCGGGTTTGAATTAATGCTAACGGGTTTAAACCGCACGTAGAACGGGTTTATTTGTATTGGGTTTACTGTTTAATTCGGGTTTGGGTTCGGGCCCAATGGGTTTGGGGCTGGATTCATTTATATATATTATATATAATATATATATATATATATATATATATATATATATATATATATATATATAAAAAATATATATATATTTATATGTATATGTTTTTTTTGTATATATTTTTTTATATGTATATATATGTATATGTATATATTATATATATTACACTGTTAAGTATATTTTATATATACTGTTTAAATGTATAGTACTACATATGTAATAGTTTTTATATATATATATATATATAT